>WMED01014253.1:1201-14092 GCA_019650415.1 Pipa parva | reverse complement strand
CGGGCATTTAATATATTGCGACTGAATTGTATTAACATGCGGGCATTTAATATATTGCGAATAGATGATGAAAGGGTACCTATAGACAAATACTACTAGATTGCAACTTATACTCTACTGACCAAATACTGGCGTTGTCTACTAAATCAGAAAAGCCTCATACCCCCAGTCAAATTTCACCGGTATGGATCAGTCCAGTCAGCTAATAATGCAGGTATGCAGTCAGATGAGAGAGTGTTGGAATGGGCTGATCAGAAAGTACACCAATATGCAGGGAAATTGGTGCTGCTACAGGAGCACCGGACGCGTTTAGTCCCAACTACAGAGACTTCTGCCTGCGGTGTGACTGATCCATACCGGTGAAATTTGACTGGGGGTATGAGGCTTTTCTGATTTAGTAGACAATGCCAGTATTTGGTCAGTAGAGTATAAGCTGCAATCTAGCAGACTCTATAGGTACCCTTTCATTATCTATTTATTTCTTTTTCATTATATTTGATTATTTCTGTGTCTGTACCTATGGAATATTATTAATTATGGTTGTCCATACTCCATATACAACCTACTGGATATTTGTCACCATCATTTGCTGCTATTTGTTACATGATTTTAATTGTTTTTAAGTTTTTTTAATATATTTCATTTCTACTGGCATCATTTGATGTAATATTGAATTCACATTATTTTGTGCTTGCTGTGTTGATACAAATACATTTTTGCTTTTAGTGTGCACTTTAATTTGGAGAGTCTTTGCTTTCTTTTTGTGGTTATATCTAAAAATGACTCTCCTTTGTTGCACCTTCTACACTGTGTAGGTGAATTAATGAGATTTTTCCCTATTATGGAAAGTGTGCTCACTGCATCCATTTCTGGTTGTTTTCTGTTTAAGGAGCTTATTTATGAAAGGTCTAATTGTCGTGTAAAGACTTGAATTCACATTTATTCACCACTTCCCTGTATTAGCACACTCTGCAATGTGGTGAATTTGAGACCAGTTGAACAGCTTACAAGTCACAGGCTTACAGAGCACTTCACACCATTTTACGAGCGCATGCACAGGTAATTCGCCTGTTCATCAAGCATCAAAGTCTTTCACAGTAGCAAATCTGACAAGGTGTGTTGTGCCGCATTTGCCAGTCTCACTTTGCCTGATTAAAGTGGTGATTTAGGGGGCTGATTGCAGGGCTCCTACTGACCAACTGGCTATGCCACTTGACACAAGGCAATTTAAGGAATACTTGAAAGGAGAAGACTTGTGCTATGAATGTGGTTGTCAATCAAAGCAAGATAATACAAAACAGTCACAGTCCTGTATAGGGTGAATCCCCGGGTCAGCTGCTGGTTCTCTGGTCTACAGGTCTTGTTACTGGAATTTAGTACTGGAAAGTGCCACGCTGACTCTGTAGGGTGACAATAAAGGAAACTCTAGTGCAGATATTACTGCCATCAAGCGAGTTCTAATATAGTTATGCTCACTAGATTCCTTGGAAAATAAGCAGTGGATTCTTTTAAGGTATAATCCCCACCTTTCTTCACATCTGGTTGTTACTTAAATGATTCTCAATTGCATTAGTCACCAGTCCCCTGTTGGTCAGACCAGCTGTAGGGAGAGTAGGCTCCCAGAAATAAAAGTCAATAGTGTAATATTGCTAAGAAAATGTTTAATTACAAAAGTTAAAATACACTCTCATTTCGTAAATTGAAACAAGCTCATTAAAGGTCATTGTGAGATATAAAGTCCTCCAATGCATTTAGCCCCTTAGTAGGCTTCTTCATGGAGTTATAGTTCAAAGAAGTTAAAATGGCTTTTAAAATGGCCTTATATAACTTTAAGGGAGAAATTAGCCACCAGGTTTTTTTTTTAAACTCAAGTGTCTCTGTACTTCAGAGTGTCTCTGTACTCCAGAGTGTCTCTGTACTTCAGAGTGTCTCTGTACTCCAGAGTGTCTCTGTACTCCAGAGTGTCTCTGTACTTCAGAGTGTCTCTGTACTTCAGAGTGTCTCTGTACTCCAGAGTGTCTCTGTACTCCAGACACTGTAAATGAATGTGATGATGTCACTTCCAGTTTAAGTCATCGTGGCACTCCTACTTTCCAGTATTAAATTCCACTTCACACAAGAGACTGCTGAACACAGCCGCAGAACTGCTTCCACTTCTCACATCACTAAAGTTGGCTGCAACAATCTCTGTCATCTAGTTGGCCAATCTGTTTGCTTTTGGTTATAATAGTAATTTGAATTAAATTAAGTCAGGTCAAATTACATGCGTGTCCAGACTGCATAAATCTCTGTTTTTAATCCTGTGGCCCAAGTAATTGCATTGGTTTAAATGCAGAATCCAATGAGAATAGCTATTATTGCTGGCTATGTGTGGTGGACCAGTCACTCAGCACTCACTAGGTATCTAGCCAACCCAATTTTTACTTTAGAGGTATCAAATGCAATCTAATCTTACATGAATTTAATTGCTCAAAATAATGGCTTAATACCTCCACGCATATGAACAGCAGTCAACCAATTCAATCAAAACCAGTTACATTTTATAATTGTATTTCTGTTTATTTAGTTTAGCGATAGGTTCCTGAAAAACAACAGTATACAGTGCTACAGTATAGTGCTATAGTTTAGTTGAATTTATTTCATTTTTTATTTTCACTTTAGGATTCTTTAGCCTTTAATAAATCTAGATCTATACCATAACCAGAATATACCTCTATATGCATTATCCTTTAACTACATGTAAGTTATAGTAATATACTCCTACTTCTGATGATTTGGTTAACAAACTATTTATGGAAAAAAGGTTTCCGATTTATTAATCCAAAACATCCAATATACAGTACGGTAAACGTATGCTACAGCAGAAAGATCTATTAGGATTAAGTATCATTTTATTTGAGCCGCTGTAATAAAACTACATCAAAGATTTCTATGGTTTTTAAGGGGTAATGTTTTACACTGCCAAATCGAGGGTCTCCAAAGTACACAACATTACCCAAAATTCCTAAAATGTTTTCAGTAATTACCACGCCACCTGTGAGACGATGAACACAGCAATGAGGGACAATTTGTACAATAGGAATCTAGATACCCTGCACAGAGTGGAAACCAACCGAGCTCAGAAATAAATAAATCTTTCCCGCAGTGAGAAAGTCAAACGCAGTTAAAATAGGCCAAACTGTATAAAGAATCACGTTATTCTATAGCTTTATTCTCTCTCACTCCCCTTGAAATGAAAGTGCCCCCTACTATTGTGATGTGAACAAAAAAAAAAAATTTCTTTCCCAGAAAATATCCATTAAGGTTTTGATATTACAAGTTCTCCCCTCTGTTTCTGTTTGCTCTCATTCCCCGAGCTTAATATCTCAGCAACTTCTCTCTTCAACGTTTTTTATTATTTTTTTCTCAGATAAGCTTCACATAGTGATCTCCCTAAATCTTTTCCTCTTTTTATGAAAAGTATTAATTTCATTCAGTGCTTCAGGCCTTGTATTGCCTGTCACCTTTCCCTGAACATTGCCTAGGGGCACGCAGAACATAGTTCAGCACATATTTCTGAGATTATCCACATTGTCCCTTCCAGGGATGATAATGTGGTAGAAAGGAATGGATCTCCTTATGATGTCATAGATGATGCACAATAAACACAATGAAAGAGTCTACAGTATTTGTTAATAGCACAACTAAAGGCAACATCCCATCTCTCTTTCTCTCTCTCTCCCCATATATATATATATATATATATATATACAGTATATATAATAGGATAGAGTTGTGGTGTTATTCCACAGATTCACACAAAAAATGAGCATTGCATTACTTGGTGATACCTTTTTTATTGAACTCCAATGGAGTATTGCTTTAGATTTGAGAAAGGGAGGACAGACCTCTTGGAATCTTGTCTAAACTGACTGATAATCCAAATAAAAAAAGGTATCACCAAGTATTACAATGCTCATTTTACATATATATATAATTTTTTTTTTTTTATGCCACAAGTAAAGAGACCCCTTGAGTGTAATTGATAAAAGCAGTGGAGAGGAATGGATAATTGACAGGTGTGGGGGCAAACAATAGAAGCAGGGGAGGGGAAAAAGGTGGAGTATGGAAAGGAAAAGGAAGGTTAAGGAAGTGGGAGGATCAGTAGAGAGGATAGAGCAGAAGCAACAGACTTGTCAAACAAGCAAGCAGCGGCAGTCACTGTCGGATGCACAATGTGGTGTGGTCAGTTGGACAGATTGTAAGCTCTACAGGGCAGGAACCTCCAACCTCTTGTGTCAACCACAACCTGGCAATTAGGGGGTAATTCAGCAAAGAGAGAACTTACCCTCCGATCCTTCACATCAGCTTGCAGAGACTGTTACGCGTTCGCTGATGTCCTGCACGTGGTCATCAGCAAACGCTTTAAAGGGATTCCAGTCTCGGCGAGGCTCTCCCTAATGCAGCAGCCAATTATCCTTATTTAGGCAATTCACCTTGCTACAGTAGCTTGCTAACCAAATAATTATGCACTGTAACTCACCATCAAGCTTCCAGTGTCGGCAGCCTATAAATTGTAGGTATATTTGTCTGCACTGCCGCAACCACAGTTGTTTACTGACATTTGAAGAAATGATACAGATAATTATAACAGAAAAAGTCAACACCAAGAAGTGAAATTTGCAATTATTTCGGTGCGAGGCGAATTTCAGATCGTAGCGAGGCGAATTCGACAGGTCAATCTACCCTGTAAAAAATGAGTCCCTGACTCCACTAACCTTATTTTCCTCAACTGCTGTGATCTAGCATCAGGTATGTTAGAGAGAGTTGGCTTGGCTGAATACATGGAACTATTACATTGCTTGACTGACAGATAAAAATGTTCAAACCAAAATATAAAAATATTTGAACAGAATTAAAAACTATGTATTACGTTTCAAGTGTTTTCATCTTTTCAGTCATGTTTCTTAACAGGTCTATTTTGCCAACTTCCGTTAATGAGGCACATTCCTGTAAGTCAGTACACAACAACAGTACATGAAAGTGACATTCCACTCATATCCTAAATGTTCCAATTTGGCATTTCTTCTGAGCTTTGACCAGCTTGATTTCCCACTAGGCATCAGACAAGTGCACAGCGCTATATAAGCTGAACTGTGGCTCTTTGCTTAACAAGACTAACGTGTCTTGCTCTTCAAAGTCGTCAGTTAACTTGTAGGAAATGTCAGCTCCGCTGGTAATAAAAATTAGTTTAAACTGGTTGTAAATAATGGAGATTAAGGGAAAATGTGTTGACTTTTCCATGTCAGGCCTCTACCCTGCTTTAAACGCTTTTCAGTTATGTGTAAACATTAGAGAATAAGTGGGCTAAAAGACTAGAACTATATTATATGTCTAGAGCCTTTATTTTCAATGCAGTCGAGGGCTAATCATGAAAACATGCCCTGAAGCTATAATTGGCAAAGGGTTTTAAACAAAAACCAAGTGACTTGCAGCTAGATAACTGGTTGTATTTATATACTGATAATTTAAATTTCGAGAGAAGTTGGGTATTAAAGGAAAAGTTTAGTCAACAATGCAGTGATGCGCCCGTCTATTTGTCAGTCTTAAATTAGTGTTTTTCACAATACGTATTCTGTAATTTTAGACTTTTACAGCCAGATTCTAATTAAGCTTGTTCTGTATGGGGCGCCATTTATTTACAAGATCCCCTTCCTCTTGATTTGGGTTGTAAACTTCTTTTAAACGTGGGTTGCAGTTTGCTCAAAAAGGCCATATTTACTTCAAAATCACGTGCAGCAAAGGGTTCCTGAGGACAGGGCCACAATTGTATCCACGGCTATTTTGTTTTGCATAAAAGTCAATGTTGAGTGCCATTGAAAAGAGCTTGGCTACAAAATAGATAGTGTGACACAGATCTAAGTAGACAGTGACAAGATAATAGGATAATAGTTTATAGTCCAAGGACAGGTAGTGACAACTAAATGAGAATAGCATATCACATCCATTGAGCTGTTGATTAGGCTATAACCCTGTGTCATGTAAAGGGCTCCAACATGTAGGCCGGGAATAGCTGATCCTGGTGACCATGGATAAGATCTGCAGAGTATAAAATATATTTCCCTATTTTTACTCCCTGGTTTCTCGAGCTGTTTTAGGTCCCCTGAGAAATATAGGGTGGATATGCTGGTCTCTTGCAGGGTAATACATGAAAAGTATGGTTGTGCCAGTCATAACTAAAGCATGATTAGGTCCAAGTCCTAGGGAACTGGAGTTCTAACTAGATTGTATATGTACTAATATAAAAAGTATGATATGTGAACTGCAAGTATAATAGTCTAAATTCTATCAAATAGCCACCTCTCTGGTGTGCTGAGGATATACCATGTTACATAAAACAAAGGCTCCAGTAGATGCTTTAGAATGCAAAGGCTTGACTGTCCAGTCTGCAAGCAGGGATCCCACAACTTAGCATCAGATCTAAGCCAGGCTATTGGTAATGCGACCTTCAGGAGGGTCATGCATAGGTTCTGTTCTATATATTTTCCCGTGTTTGGTTTCTGATTGTTAAAAGGTTTGTTTAAAGGCCAATTTTAGTGGCCAAATGAGACATTTTTTTTTTTTCATTTCTAGGGCAGCCTTTAATGAAATAAAACTACAAGGACCTGTGATAAATAAAGATCAAATTGTATCAACAGGTTGAATTCTTTATTGGGGTCTAGCAACCCATAGCAAGCAGAGGTTGGCTTACTATATCAGTGAATGCTATCTGTGTATTGGTATACTATGGATTGCTAGACATGTAAACCAGTTAAAGATTGCCCTCGTTAGTACATTCACCTAATGATTTCTATATGGAGACTAAGGGCCTTATTTACCATTGTGCGAAGTGAGCCGCGAAGCCTTCGGCTCACTTCGCACAGTGGTGAATTAGGCCCTAAGAATCTGAACAAAAGCCCCACAGAATCCCAGATGTAATCATGAGCTACATTTAGCCTGCTCCACCCTTAAAGTGGTTCTCCAGGATCCATAACAAATGAGTAAATAATATTTATATTGCTCTAGCAATCACCCAAAATAATTTTATTTGAAATACCCGTGTTCTTACTTATTTGTAATACAGAGCACTGATCAGCTTCAGCTATTAAATGAAAGGTAGACATGGCAGTGCTACATACCCTAGAATGATGTGTTGGCAGGGCTTGTTCTAAACTTTCATTTACAAAATCACTGCCTTCCACAGTGAAAGCTCTGCAGTTTCAATTGGTTGGTGTTTCCTCTTTTAAATGACTGGCAGAGCAACCAGACACACCTAAACTGAGGAAGGGGGTATGTAAGGGAATTATTATTTATAAGTGCTGTACAAAATTAGATATGCTATCTCTCAAAAATTAATATTAGAAATAAATAAGCTACATCAATTGAAGAAATCCTGAGGCTGGAAAATCCCTTTAAAAGATAAGTACCACCAAGAAAAGGAAATGCATATTCAAGAAGCGCCCCAGAAAGCCCATTTTGCTTGCAATCAGCAGAGATGGAGACAAAATGTACAAATACAACTCAAAAATTAAAATTCATTCATGTTTAAAACTCAAAAATTAAAATGCCATTTTTATTTTCCATGTACTACATAGAAACCACTGCCATGCACTTGGGACAACTCAAGTCCTTAGGTCCTCTTGCAACTGCTGCAGCTTTTCTCTCTTTTTGGTGTTACTGGTCCTTTAAAGTAGCCCCCATTAACTATACTATGATATCTTTTTTCTTACTAATTTATTCCTTTCCAGTTTAATAAAGCTTTTCCAAGAATAGCTTTAAGTATAACAGCGTTGCTCTTTTATATGGAAAATAACTTGTTGAATTTTAGTGTTTGTGTTTGTTAATGTTCAGACTTTCTCATTTACAAAGAGAAGGAGCCGAACCTGCAAATCTTGATTGTTATTACTACAGGTGTAAAATGGAGCTAATCGACCCAGCTCTGATCATTGAAACTGGCAGTGAAGAGGGAGGGGAACGCAGCTTGTTTGGTTCACAGCGCCTCTGTTCTCTGCCTTTTGATGAAGATCTATTTTTGGAGATAACCAGATAATGAGAAAAAAGGAGAGTGACAGATTGCAGGGTCTTGTGACCAACACAAATATCTCAGTTCCCTCTGCAACCTCCAGATAATATAGCAAACATATAAATTCCCTTAGACAACAACAGTACATCTCCATCTACTTCAGCCCACCCACCCCCTCAATCCTGCCATCTTGAGGCCCAATAGAAAATTATTTGAGACACAAATTGGCACCATGAACTGCCTGTATAAAACAGAAAGAGTTGCAAGGAATTAGTCGCAAGAAAATGACAAGGGCTCAGGGGTATAGTTGGTGCAGTCACTGGAAGCTTGGGTTGCATCTCTTATATACTAAAGACAAAGAGAGGTCTGCTCTCAAAATGTTGCCAGTCACCTGAGGTAACAAGGATAACTGTGTTAAGCACTTTAAATTCTTTTGTTTGCAGTCTAATTCTCTGCAAAATTATACTTTTTCTGCTGTAATCATATGTATAACATTTTACTATAATAAATCCCTAAGTTGTGCGGTGTTGGACTGGCCACTCCTACAGTACAGACCTCCTCCCTGCGGACCCGCTCAACCCCAGACTGACGCCAGACTTGTGTAAATATTTAGTAGGTTCTGTATTGATTCCATTTTAGAAAGGTACATTATTGAGATGGTAGAGCTCTTTTTCCAATAATGGGTTATAGCATGAATTGACTGATGGGCACAACTAAAAGGCTAACGGTTGCGAAGGGACTTAAGGATTTGAGGTGCTAAAGAATTGTAATTTACATCACAGAACAAATAAAATGACAGAAAGCTATTACATTTAATTTTGATTTTAACACTCCCACTCCCTCCAGTCAACCTCCAGCTGTTGGATCCAAACCATTAACAAAATAAAGGTAAACACTGCTGGAAGTAATGCAGTTGTATCTGGATTTTGGAGTGCACAGTGTGGGTTGTTTTTAGAAAGTACAAGTTACCACATTCCCACAGTATACAGACACTCTGAAGACTGCATTGTCTAGTAATTCCCCATAAATGACCTGGACTCCCACCATGTCCCAACTATCCAGGTAAACCATACTGCTGAGACAAACCACATTCTAGATTCTGTAGCAGGTAAATGAGATCACTGACTAGGGACACAGTGAGGCAAACACTAGATAGATAAGATATCACCTTGTCTTGTGATAAATCTTTTCATTCTCTTTGTCTTCTGCAAGTCTACTTTATAAGTCTCCCTAAGGCCAGTGTTGCACTGGCTGTTTTCTAACTTAACAAAATAGAACCCATGGTTTCCTGTGGATAATCCATACCGGCTTTTGTGCTTTGCACCATACATAATAATGAATTTAATTAAGAACAACCAGTGTGACACTTGTCTAACTATACTCTACCATATTGACTCAATACATAAAACCACCAGTGAATAAGCCAAAGCTCTCTTAATTGAAGTACTGCCAGCGACTCCATACACCAGGTGTTTTACTGCAAGTATAATGATTTGGGACTGGGTTTGTCTGGCCCATCAGAGGATCCCCTGGTGAGCTCCAGTGTTGGGGGACCCAGGCCTGGTGCCAAGAAGTATCTCTTTTAACATTTGCTGGTCCCTAGCTAACTTTAATAACACTAACACTTTGGCTATTGGCTCTTGCGGAAAGTTACTATAATAGTTCTGTAGTACATGACAATTTTAGCTAGTAAGCTGTGGGCAATGGCAACCAGCTTCTCTGGTGGGCCCAATATGCCTCAGTGGAACGTTATTTTGGGGGGCTGGTTATTGAGAAGATGGACATTACTACTATGAAAAGAGACATGAATAAGGCTGGTCACTGTACTTTAAAATGTGCATTATTCTGTCCCTCTTTCTCTTCCCAAAGACATGGGAGTCTTGACCAAACCCTACACCATTTGTTCGTTCTATTCACTTTCATGTTTTGTATTAAGACGGAATGCTGTTAGATTTGTTTACACAGTGTTCGAAATTAGATGTGTTTGTCTGCAATTTTACTGCGCTGACAAATACGCTGTCTCATAAATAAATCATGAGTTGAATTTCTTTGGCTCATGTTTCTCATGCTTTTCAGAGGCTCCAAGCCTGTTGTTTGCATTTAGCTGCATGTAATACAGAGTGATCAAACAAAATCTGGATTAGGCCAGATGGAACAATGAAACAAATTAGATACATTGAGATAAGGATTGCAGAAGGTTCATCTCATTTGTGTACAGCACAGAAACTGTAAACAGGGCAAGTATTGGACTGCAATGCTGGGGCCCACCATAAAAATGAGATCACAACTACAATAATTGTATTCTGTGAATATTCTATATATTTCTGTATCACCTTGTCCCTAGGTCATGTTGTTATTTAATGGAGGTTGTCATTGCCACTTTTAAATAGCAACAGTGGAGCCCTGCCATCAACCCCCCAATTTACCAGTCTTCACACCACTCCTCCGCTTACTCAATAGTAGAAGCAAAGTCGGTTCTACCGATGGGCGATGTGGGTGACTGCCCAGGGCGCAATCTATTTGAGGGGTGCTGTTGCCCACCAAGCCCGTAGCTAAACTCACCTCCTCCAGCGTTCCAGTGATGCACCTCCTCTAAGCGCTTCTCCACAATTAGGTAAGTTGAATGCGACGGTGCTTCTTGGCTGCTTCGGGTCTTGTCAGATGTATTCGGCAGTTGCCGGCAAGACCCGAAGCATCTAAGGAGCACCGTCGCATTCATCTTACCTCATTGTGGAGAAGCGCTTAGAGGAAGTGTATCGCTGGAACTCTGGAGGAGGTGAGTGGGGGGCGCGGAGCAGTGCAGTGTTGTGGGGGGGCTCAGAGGGGAAGGTCAAGGGCCGGTTCAAACAGGGCGTCAATAGGGCCAGAACCGCTCCTGAGTAGAAGCACTGGTAAACGCAAAATTATGTGAAGATCTCCATATGTTTGCGCCTTGCGTAGTTGTCTGCAATGGTCATGTATTTGCCACTTCCCAGAGTTTGCTCAATAAGCAAACATGGGGAAGTGGAGAATAGATGTGAACTCACAACTCTACTCAACTATTCGGACTTTAGTCAACGAGGCTCTTTGTGTGTTCTTTTCCTGTAATTTTACAAATTTTGATTTTTTTTTAGAAAAGGAATGAATTTTACAGTGTCCAAAGCATCAAAAAGAATCAGGGTAAAATTGTACAACGGTCCCTAGAAACTCTCAGGATAATTGCTCATATAAATGCACTGCTGCAACTACACTGCAACTGCCATTGACTATAGTTGTATGGTACACTAACTAGCGCAGTGATAATCACCCAGTAAAAAGCCAGTGACCATCACTGTCCCAGATGCCAGTGCAAACTGTTCCTATAGATTTAATGATGGCGATTTTTGTAGTTATATCTCTGAAGCAGTAAATTGCCTAGTGTAATTGAACCTCAGGCTTGGTATTGAAAGGAACTCAACTATTTTGGAACTCCCAGAGGGTAACAGGGGAATTGATCAACAGGTTACAAAGGTCTAGTAACCAATCAAAAGTTGTCTTTTATTATTCTTGCTTCCTTATACCAGAGAATGCTGAGTGCTGATTGGTTGCTAGAAGTTGTAAGTAAAGTTTTGTCCCTGTTGATGAATTTCCCTTATAATGCTTCTAAAGCTTGACTTTTACACTATTACAGTATCGAAGACTCTAATACAACAAAAATACATAGGGAATAAGATCTATAATTTCAAATAATCCACAGTTTTTATTGCAAAGTAAATAGACCGGGATGAAAATAAAAATATATATATTCAGGGAAATTAATCTTTACACGTGCAATTTGCATCAGAATAGCGGGAAATATTAATCGTTTATTTTGCCGACATTTGCAGTGAATCTTGTCATTAGGACAGGGTTCTACGCATGTTCTATAAAGCAAACTGCTGAAGGCTGTCTGACAAAACAGGGACAATCTGTTCACTGCGCTGCTAATTTGCAGTCAGAATGCAAAAATCATCTTTGTAGTGCAAAACATTGAAAATATTCAAACTGCCGCTGGTGAATGACGGTGACTGGGAAATAGAGCGTTGAAAGGTAAATTTGGACTCAGATATTATTATTATTTTGATTTGGCAAATCCTGCACAAATATATTTTCTTACAGGATTAGATTATAGGAGTGCCATCTTGCCAATCAATCATCATCTCCTGCTCCTCCTTGATTGATGGACAGATCTTATTGTGTTTGAAATTTATATTACATTTAAAAGAAAAACGCAAACTTAACCGATCTGTAATTCTACAGCAGATGTTGTTTTTCAGCATCCCCTAACATACCAGACATTTACACAATATTTACATACAAATGACCTATGACGTCACATGACACGACCAGCAACAGAGGAGTTTGGCAAACTTGGGACTGGGGTGGTCCACTGGAAATTTTCCCCGTGTCACAGTCGGCCGGTCCGACGCTGATAGAGAAAAAACTAAGCGAGCGCATTAAAGGGATTCCAGTCTTGGCGAGAGCAAAAGAGTTGCCTTGCCGAGACTGGAATCCCTTTAATGCACTCGCTGAGGTCCGCGTGCAGGACATCAGCGAGCGCAGATCAGTCAGTCCGAAGTGAGGCAAACACTGCACACCTCACTTCGAACTATGCTGAATTACCCCCTAAAAATGGGTGGAACATCTGCAATGAAAAGGTAGGAAACAGCGTTAACATTTGCTGACATGTAGGAAAAAGTGAAAGGTCAAGGGGGTTATTCTCTAAAGTCCAAATTATCACGTAAAGGTGTGAATTCGCCAGCTAAAGACAGTTACTGTCGCAGTCGTGTCTTTGTAATGAGAATATTGTCGCAGTCGTGACTTTACTCTGGGAATCCGCTGTTTGAGAATTC
>WMED01014251.1:0-14093 GCA_019650415.1 Pipa parva | reverse complement strand
ATATATATATATATATATATCACTGCTGCTTGAATTTGGCTCAGATAAATCATACTCCCTAGCGGCCTCTATTGTTTTAATAATTTAATTTATTCCTTCAAAAGATATATTGTTTTAAGGTTCCTGAGGATTCTCTTAAAAGTTATTCCATTGGGAAAGTCAGGGTCTTGCACTGGTGGAAATAAATGGGCCAGGGTACCCTAACTTTCATCGGTTTGCACACGTTTCCTTCTTTTTTATTAATTCCTGTATAGTTGATATCAGGTCAGGTATCTAGGGAACAGCACTGCAGACTTCTAGAACAAACAGGTGTGCAGCCAAAATTGTAATAGTTTTTGTGGTTTTATTGCTTTCCATGGGAAACATTAGATGAAGTGTTAAAAAAGAAAAAAAGGGCACTTCAAGGGTCATAATATCAAAACCAGCATTCAGCTGCAATAAGATTTCTGTGGAAAAAAAAAGTCAAGGGAACAGCTCTGCATCCTATCTGTTACCCCTTTTAAAAAGCTCCCATTTAGGTGACCATTCCTCTGATTTAGGGAAGTCATCCATCTGGCCCTGACCTGTTCTTTAACCATTAAAGTCAGAGAGTATTAGAGTAAAATACAGTAATAAAAAGAACCCTTTACAGTCAGCATTAGAAACCAGAAATAGATCACAGATGGAACGAGTAGGAGGGTCACTTCTGAATAGCTGTAAAGTGTTCCTGCTTCTGTAAAAGCTTCTTGTAGTTATGACAAAACATTCAATGCCTTAGGTCTGTCTCGGAAGCTAAAATGAGTCATTATAACAATAAACAACAGTAAGATTTGAGCCAAGGGCTTCCAGCATTCCAAGGCTAATTCCGAAAATAGGTCTTTTGTTATTGTGATACTCTTCATGTCTCTTCCTAAAGCAAAACATTTCTGGAATTTTGGTCCTTCTAAAAAGAAATTCTTTTTAAGTGCTCCAACTAAACAATACAACCTGAATGGCAGAAGTGAAATATTCCAGTGCTCGAGCCATTATTCACCCAGTCATGTTTCATATTTGATTTCTAGCTCGTTAGTAATATTAAAGAATATTAATCAGATTAAAATGGATAAAAGAAAGTCAAAAGGCAAAAGGAATAACTGAAAATTACATTTTTATTTTTTTCATTTATCGGCGGCAATTCTGTCATATTTCTTTTAATTTACTGGATCAGGAATATTCAATAATACGCAATGTATTAAATGTCATTATTGATTCAGGTTTAAAAAAGTATCAAATTATAATATAGTTGCGTTATCTTACAGCGATATATCATATTATTAATTCATGCACAGCAAAATGGTTTCATTCAATGTTACTTTCTTTTAAAGCTATATAAGAAGAAATCATCAATATATTTTACTATCTACTCATTATTTTTCTATATTTTTATTTTAAAATATTTAAGTTAATAGCCATATTTTATTTTATATGTACATGTTTAAAGTATATTGAGAATTTCATTCTAGTCTCTGATTTCTAAGGGAAAAAAATGATTTGAATATACCTTAATGTATTTATTCTAATGTAATTAAGTACAGTATAACAAAGTGAATGAAAACGAGGACAAGAAAAATATTAATTTATATATTCCTTAGAGTTATAGAAAACATTTTAATATTAACTGGACACAATTTAAAATACCCTGATTTAACAGCTCAGATTATTATATATATTATACAAAGAGTATATCGTATCTAACAAAGTCAAACACAGAGCATTGTCTGTCTGCAGAACAAACCTTTATTACTGAGGCAAAGGATCCTCCATGATGTTCAACAAATATGATGACTCTCGCAAATAAGATTGTCTTATCGGAAGAATGCCCCTTCTTAATCTGAATCAGTCTTACTATAGGCCAGTGGTTCTTAATCGGGGTTCGGTGAGTCGGTCTCAGGGGTTCGGCAGAGCCTCTGCTACGGAGGTCAAGACATGGAGGTCAAGTGATTTATCTGTAAAGAAGGGTTCGGTGAATGTGCATATGAAACTGGTGGGTTCGGTACCTCAAACAAAGTTAAGAACCACTGCTATAGGCAGTATATAAATGCCAATGTGCTACTAGGCAACATTCTAGAGTGAAAGGGTGACACTGCCTTAAAAGACCAATGAAATTGATCAGCAAAACATCGCAGCCTATTGCTAGAAAGACATATTGTCAAATAAAGTGATAAATTACTTGCTTACATTGCAAAGTAAAGTACTGAAATTAGCCAGTTAACCCACCACTAAGTTGCTAAGCCATGATAAAATATAACATTAAAATGCCTAAGAATGCACTTCACATTGCTGGTTCCACAAACAATGTTGTGGTACTGGTAATAGCTGTGTGTATTTACCACAATAACTTCACCACTTCCTTTGATGTAAGTTCTGAGACAACAAATCACCCTGCAAACAGCTCTGCAAGAGACAACATCATTTAAAGCGCTATTAGTGCCAACATGTAAAAATTAGTAAAGGATACCAATCACAATATACTTCTCAAGCCCCAATATAAATGATAAGATCCTTGTATACGATCATAGTTTTTAAAAACTTTTTAGCATCAGCCCAATGCATTGTGTATTTTATCTTAGCTCTGAGAGCAGCTTGATACAAATATTTGCATCTGGCAACATTAAGGAGCTGTTATCTGCTGCTAAGGTATAAACACAACAATGTTTTCCCTGGATCAAGATCCCACCATGAGTTATCTAGTACCCGTAATTTTGTAATGATGTTCTTACACTGAAGGAAAGCATCCAAACCCCTATTTGAACTCTTTAATGGAATTAACCATGAACAACTTCTTCAGGCAGAGAGTTCCATAACCTCATTACTCTTACAGTAAAGAACCTTCCTTTGCATCTTCAGGGTCACCACCAGTAATGTATGCCAGTTAAAGGATTCTAGCAACATACTGTAGGAAATGGTAAAGACTTCCATGTCACTGATTTGCAATAACAACATGTTATTATAAAGTAAATAAAAGGAACAGCCTCTTCAAAGACAGGGCACTACTTTAGTTAGAAGCAATTAAAAATATAAGATTACTAAACATTAGAGGATTAATGCTCCTAGGGGCGGCCCCCGAGTGTCGAGTTCTTCGCTGCTGAATATGTTGACCATGTTGATGTTTGGTTTTGGTAAACATGTTAGGAAAGCTCAGTTTATCTGAGCAGATGGCACTTGTAACACATGATTAGTGATAAAAGAGTCGTTTGCCTTTTAACCCAAAGTGAGACAACCGTAAAAAAACAAAACAACACTGAACCACCACAGCCCTTTAATGTTACCTTTTCTATACACCACAAACATGATACACACAGGTGGAGCTGCACGATCTGGAAACGATGAGCACTTTCATGATCCTTTTATGACTAAGATCTAAGAAAATTTGGATGTGATGCTGCGGCTGTTCGCGTGTCTGTTACCGTTCACAGGGATTACACCTGTGTGAAATCCCTGCATCACTTCATTCCAGCACTGCAAAAACAAACCATTATTCCACAGCCCGTTCACAGCAGACAGCCTACAGGTAAACATCAATAGTAAACGTGGACAAAAGTTGAAGGTATTTAAAAGAGAAACAGTTTTTTATTACAGCAAAAAAAATAATAATGAATTGGGACATGCCTAAAGCTTTTTAACATATAAAGTACTACAAGGGTGATGCTAATCTGAATTCTTTTATTTTTTGCAGTAGGCTTTATGATTCAAGCCTTATGATAGTTGGAAGAATAATCACCTCCTTACACAATATTTGTCAATGAAAAGATTTCTCAAGTCATTGAACTGTGATTAATGAATATTTCTTGTGTTACTTTAATGACTCAGGGGTATTCTTGGTAAGCATTAACTTCCTTATTACGGATTAGATTGGGTAATGAACGTAAAGGTTAATTTTTAGCGATGTGCATGGTTCTATCTTGTAGAATAATCACAGATTCAGGTGTTTAGCGATAGTTTCTGATACATTTTATTAGGACCAACGTATCAGTGGTAAGAGGTTAACACGTTTTTAAACCTCACCTAATTCTTTAGGTGTCATGAATAAGAGCAAATACATATACATGATAGAAAATATATTAAATACAGCTCAATTTATGGAAAAAATATAGTTCGATCAGGACAAACAGTGAAATCATCATCAGCTTGATTCTGTTGCATTCTAAGTAACCCATATCACTCCAGGGGAATTATTCATGAACAATCGCTTAAAGGTCATAATTCACATCCATTTTCCACTTCCTGAACTTCTAGTTATCAAACTGCAATGTAGCAAATAGGCAAACAATTTGGATGATTCTGATGGTCATGAATTTATGAAGCTCTTTGAATTACTTTGCGTGCACATGTACAGATAATTAGGCTAATGATGAGGTGGAGGGCAAGGCTTCTTCTTTGTGACTGACTACGCGTCACAACGCAATAAACTGCCTCTAATGCTGTTCGACTCTTTGCTATGGGATTCCACCACTTAGTGAATAAATAGTAGAGAATTCACGACTATTGGAGCGTAGTGGCCCAAAGTTACGAGAATTCACTTTAACAGTTGAATTCTCACTTTGATGAATAAACCACCCCCCAGGTTTTACAAGCTAATGTTCCCAACACCCACGCAAAAAATGTGATTGAAGAAAGGTTACTTGCTTAGCTCTTTAAAGGCTGACTACAGAAATTAAAAAATGATAACTTTGTAAAGCAATCATTAAAGGTTTTTAAGTGACTTGGATCTCTAAATTAATTATTATATTTGTTTATTCTTAAGATGACCTTCTAGACCAGCGGTTCTCAACCTTTATGAGGCCGCGAACCCTGGCGCTGACGTCACTGCGCAAAGCGTGATGACGTTTCAGCTGAACGTCATCACATACGTGCGTCACGTGGTGACGTTCGGCCAAAACGTCATCATGTACGCGTGGTGATGTTTTCGGCTGACGTCACCCCGCAGGAACTCTTATAAGGAGGGCCCTGCGGCCGCTTCCGTGTGCCGCAGCGGTTCTCGACCCCCGTGGGTTGGCCGTGCGACCCCCAGGTTGAGAACCGCTTTTCTAGACTCTTTTCTTTTTTTTTTTAACAGAAGACTACAAAGAAAGTCGTTAATGACTTAAAGGGGAACTAAAGGTAAAAAAGAAGAGCTGACAGAGAAGCCAGCGCGAAGCTCCTGCCAGTAGTTTCACCAGCTTCACACATCATCACGCTCATTGATGGGAGCGTTCTCATTGGCCCCGCAATGAACGTGAGGATGTTTTAGCCATTTATCATCACTGGTGAAACTAATCGGGAGGAGCTTTGCGCTGGCTTCTCAGTCAGTCTACGCTCTGATGACTGTAACTATCGGGTGCCGGCTAATTACAGCACAGCTCTATATGAGGTAATGTTCTATATTGCAATATAGCTTGGACAGAAAAATAAAAACATAGCTTGACATGGCAGTTATTCCTACATAGTACTGGTAAAAAAATGTTCTTTGAATTTGGATTCCTGATTTGTATTATTACCCACACCCAGTCCTATTGTTGCCTAAGGAACTTGAGCTAATAAAAATTCATGAAGTGCCCCAGAAAGCACAATTTGGCTGCAACCAACAGAAAAAAATAGGCATAAGAAAAACAATATAAGGCTAGGTTCACAGTAGTGTATAATGCGCAGCACATCATACGCTAGTGTGGAGAAAAAAATACTCTCTGGCATATTTTTCTATTGTACTTACCAGCGACAGTGTGAACACTCCCTTGGCATTCACGGCTCTTGCTATTTGGTCGCATATTGTGTATGGTGTATCATACGCCAGCCAAAATGCGACACCCAGCCTTCCGGACATGGCGTATGTGCGTCATACACTAGTGTGAACCTAGCCTAAATCAGTAAAAAAAAAACCATCAAAGATGACAATTGCTGAATAGGAATAAGTGCTATGTCAACCCAAATAGTCATTTACTTTTCCTGGTATAACTGGTCCTTTAACAAACTCCCAGAGAGGCCTCTCTCAAGTCGTTTCTATTGAAGACTGGGCGTTTTTTCCATCAACTTCAAAACCTGCAACCAGTGAAATTCCCACAACAAATGTATCAAAGGACCTTTCAACATGTTGCACCCTGTAGCTGAATTAAAGAAAGGGAAATTCTATGTTTACTTGTTCATTTTCCTTCTTCATCCGGACCCCATGCTGCACAGGAATATTCTACTGTAGCTCCCCATTACCACAACAGAATTAATGCCACTACGGGTGCCTGCAGATGAATGCTTCACCCAGGACTGCCCAATGCATGTGCTCTGCACCAATTTTATTTATTACTAACACCAGGATAAAATGAGTTCTAACAAACTTGATTGTTCTTTTTAAACTGTTCTAGACATTTTCTTATGCCAGGTATCAATCACGCCATGCTGCATTTCATTCATTATAGCTAAAAAAGAGCAAGATAAAAAAATCACCACCACCATCATCATCATCATGAGTCAGGAGCATCTGTCTGTGGGTTTTTTTCTGGAAGTTTGTATTTATCCTTGTTTTAAAGTGACAGTAGTATCTAAAAAGGGAACACACTCTGAGGAGTAATGCATTTACAATTTTATGTTGGGGTGATGGGAGTTAAACAGCTCATGGAACTGTTTGAGTTTCCTTTCACCTCCTGTCCATATTATGAAGATATCATATCTATGTAGCGGAGGTATTTATAAGGTTTGTAGCAGCTGGTATCAAGGAACCTCTCTTCTAAAACAGCCATAAAAAGGTTGGCATATTGGGGTACCATCCGAGTTCCCATAGCAGTCCCCATGGTTTGTCGGTATATTTTGTTATTGAAAATTTAGTAGTTATGTTTAAGTATGAACTCTGTAAGTTTGCAAATGACGTCTGGATTATATTTATGTTTCGCGTTTTCAAGACGAAAGAAATCTATTGCGCGCATTTAGGCCATCTTTGTGTGGGATATTGCTGTAAAGTGATTCCACATCCATAGTGATCAATATAGTGTTTTCTGGAAGATCTCTGATTTGTTGAAGTTTGTTAAGAAAGTCTGTGGTATCTTGAATGAAGCTGTTGGTATTGATGACAATGGGTTTTAGGTTGTTTTCTACTAGGCCAGATAATTGTTCAGTGAGGGTGTCCATACCTGTGATAATAGGTCTGCCCGGGTTGCCAGGTTTGTAAATTTTAGGAAGCATATAAAATGTTCCAGTGCTGGGATTTGTGGGTTTAATTTTCTTCAGCTCCGGTAGTATGGCCTTTGGGAAAGTTTTGAGCAGACTTTATAGTTTAGTGGTTTATTGACTGGTAGGATCCTCCTTAAGTTTTTGGCAATACGTCTGGTCTGACAGTTGTCTGCTGCCTTTTTGTATGTATAAATTATTAGATATAAATATTGATAAAATACTGGGATAAATAGTCTACTAGTCCTTACTTAAATTCTGCTGAGTATATATCTAGCTTCCTAGAATATAATTGACACATACTGAGTTGGGCTTACTCAAATATTCTGGCTATATCACCTAAATGCCTGGTAGCCTGATCTACAGACTGGATGTTTCACAAAGTGTTTTATAGAATTGATTAACATAGATAGTTTTACAGTTATTATAACCTTTTATCCTAAACTCCCTATCACTGCCTATAGATGTCAAAGTATTTGATGCATTTATAACACTGAAAATGTTCCACCTCACATTTATAACTGTGCTTTCCAATTCACCAGTGTGAAACGGACTCCAATTCAGGATCCCGTATGCATCTTTGCATACAATATCTCCATTAAATCTTATGATCTAATTAATACTAAAAAAAAAAAATAATTATAGATCCACCTTTGCTTGTTCATTATCATACATCATCAGAAATGAGATTTTTACAAGTTTCACAACAGCTGGTTAGCTGATAGGTGAAGGCAACTACTTCAATTTGTTAATCTATTGATACAACAAACACCAAAGCTGACTCAGTAGGACAATGGCACAACCACCACAACCCAGGTTACTTTTTCCCTGAGAATTCATTACATTTTCAACCAAATTATTGGCACATTGCTTTGGAGACAATATCCAATTATACAAGTATAAAAACCTGGTACACAGGTCCCAGGTATCCTACTTAGGGTCTTAGGACAAAAGGATATTTTCAGACCCATTTCAAGGTATTTGGAAAGTATTTAAAAATGGACCTGTCATCAATACCAGAACTCCGCCACTTGGTGGAATCAAGGTCTCAGCTGAGATGATCGCTAGTAAATGATCAGTCCACAACGGTGGATAAACCAGTACAATGCTCTCCTTTCCTGGATGTTTCCTGATAACTTGTTATCAGGAAAGTGACAATTAAATGAAAGATATGATCTTTAAATTAATTTGGCTGGAGGATCTAAGATGGAAACTCTGTTATTTGCCATAGCAATGTCAGCTGATCGGCTCTCAGCTCGTTCCCTGTTCCCATCGCAATGTTAATAATAATGGTAAATATTATTATATTGAGCTTCTGCTTGGAGGGCTAAACACATGTAGATGCAGCAACGATAGTATTTTGTCTACAACAGTCTAAAACAATCATGAACTTGGCAACTATCTTATTACATCTCTGTAGCCAGCGGCCTTGTTACAGCCAAAAGGGATCGAAAAAAAATGATTTCCTGTAGCCAAGTAAGACACCACATAGATGCCCTGTAAATGTCATTCATCCCTTTAATCAGACGTGAATAGAATATCACACCTCAGCTGTGTCTCGGATTACCTGTGCCAACTCACGTATTATTGTGTCTATGACAAACTGATTCCATGGCAATGTCTGAATAATTTATTCATTACTCAGCTATCACTGGCCGGATGAACTAAAGATGCACATTGTTTCATTGAAGACTCCATTGAAAGTGCTGTAAACACGAAAGGAAAAAAAAAAAATATATATATCCAAAAATTGTAGAAATAATGTTATTCTCCTCCCCTGTGATGAAGTCCACACGAGTCCACAGAATTCATTTTCTGTATAGTTAAATATACCTGTGGGAGAATACATTTTACTTACCGCGACACAGCAATTTTCAACAGACTTTAACAGAAATACATCATCTATTTTTATGGTCCCTATTTTATAGATGTTTTGGGTTTTTTTTTTTGGTCTTTGCTAATCACATGAAACAGATGAATTGTTACTTATTTAAGGAATACGGAATTCTATCTGCCAGACTGTGCTGCAGAGCTGTAGAATGTTCTAGGACCCAGCCAGTGGTAGGTGGCACCAATCAGGGTTATCTAAACCCAAGACTATTTCTGGTTAGGCAGTTGGAGAAAAAGGCAACATTCCTCTAAGGCACTCTTAAGGTTGACAATGGCCAGATTATAATTTTTGATTATGAAACTTCTCTCTGCAAATAGTGGATTGCTTCTTAATATACAGTAATGGAAACACACCATTTCACCACTGTATTTTATAATAGTCAGCACTGGAATCACAGACACAATACTTGCCATTTTCATTTTTCACCAGCGGCCCCTTTAATTAAAGGGGAAAAGGAATGTATCATTTTCATGATTCTAGGTACATTTTTCACAAATAGAGACATTTTGTCAGGCTTGTAGCATAGTAGCAGATGAGGAGAAGGAGGTAGCAACTGGTCACTGGACAACTTGGGTTTAGTACAGACCCTAAGGCGCGGAGTCTAAGGTAACCCCGGTATTCACCCAGAGCCCCCGCATGGAGGTTAGGAGTGTGGTACAGGAGCGGTAAGAGAAAGAGTAGTCAGTAAACAAGCAGAGTCAGGACTGGCGTCTCGAAGAAGTGGTCAATAAACAAAGCAAGGTCAGGGCAGGCTGCGGGCATACAGTAACTAGAAACAGGCCAAGGTCAGGAACTTTAATAGGAGAAACAATAACACACCCAGGAGCACCAATGGAGTCCTATAATCAGACGCTGATGCTACTGATAGGCTCCTTTATATAGTAAGGGAGCCTGTCATGTGACCACGCTGAACCATGTCATAAGTGCGTGCGCCCATGATGTAAGTACGCACACGCAACGCGAGCACTGGGGAAGAGAGGCGGCTCACATGGCTCTGCTAGGAGACCGGCGCTTGAGCGAGGGAGACAGGTAGGTAAAACTCCTAAGACATTCATTAAATATGCTCAATAACATTTTTTCCCCTGTATCTGAATGGCAGGCTCCCACATAACTCTTTTTTTTTCATAGTAAGATATCAGTCCAGTCCTGTTTTTTTACCAGGCCACTAACCTCTCTTTATCACTTGGTATAAAATGGATGGAGAGAAGCCTTTAAAATGTCAGGACTGGATCGTTATCTGGCAGAGAGCACAGAGTTATTTTACATCTGTGTTGTATGTAGTTACTGACATTGGATAAGTGCTTCTGTATTATGTATGGGAATATTGTCCATCATGAGTGCCAATGTTTCCGGTGACCACAGCTTGATAGGTCATCTTCAGTTGTAACTAGAATCGCATTCCTTTAGACTCTTTAGAGGCAGATTAACAATGCTGTCATTCCCGAACACCTGCTCAGCCTGGAACAGACACTCTGTTGTAACACATTCAAATCAATCAGTCAACCAATGTACTATATCTATCATTCATTCTGACCTGATATTCTAATGTTCCACATATGTAGCATTTGACTTGACTGCTGAGTCTAAAGGAATACTAAAACTCAGTTTTTTCTAGGGGGTGATTCTTATGGGGGGGAAATACCCATCACCTCCATCGATGGCTCCTGCTTCTATTGCTGCGTTACAACCCTCTTCTAGCCGTATTTTCCTCTGTGAGTGCACTGAAGCAGTTTGAGCAGGATGTTAAAGAGGAAGCAGGAAGTGAAAAGAATTGGTGAAGAGCCAATGCTGGAACAAAGTTGGTGATCAGTAAGTATTTCCCCCCTTAAGAATCACCCCCTGCCTAGAGAAAACGAGCTTTAGTTCTCCTTTAAAGCCATGTGCTTCACCCACTCTTTAGAAGTATGCTCTCTAGTTACTTACCAGCAAAGGAGTTAAAGGAGATTTCTATTTTGACTGTCAAATCATGTCATCTCTTCATGGGAAAATACGAAACATTACTGACAATGGATAATATAAAGGACTTCCAAGTAATACAGATTTGGGGAGCAAAACAGAGCTAACCAGGCATAATATTGTTTAAGTAAAAGTGCATTAGCAATGTTCACTTCAGAGAGACATGTTTTGTGTGATCCACCCAAATTTACTAATTTACTTATCCACCTCTGTACTAACACCTGAAATCTAGTCTCAAATCTATAATCGTCTCCTGGCCATCTCCTCCTGAATGGCCCAAAGTCATCTCAAATGAAATCTTGCTAAAACAGAACTGATTAATTTCCCAACTAAACCTGGTCTTGCTCCCTCCATTTCAGTTGATGATGTCATCATTAACCCTGTTACTTCTGCACATTGTCATAAGGTGACTTGACTCTACTCTTTTCTTCTCTAACATTGCTAAAAAACCATTGATTTTTCCTTCATAACATTGCCAAGATCCGTCCATTTCCTCCTCAGGCCACTGCTAACACGCTCATGCATGCTCTCGCATTATCTCACTTGGGCTATGCAATGCCCTTCTAACTGACCTTCCAGTTTCCCATCTTTCTCAACTCCAATCTATTCTAAATTCTGCTGCTAGAATTCTCTCCAGAGAAGGGACAGCCTCTGTTGAAGCACCTGTCTGCTCCATGGCTCCCAGTTAAAAATTGTGTTACTTACAGTGTCCTACTTTTGACATTCAAAGCATTTCACCCTTCTGCCCCCTCCAACATCTCTTCCCTTGTGTGCCCATATACACTTAGCCATCAACTTCATTCCTCACAAGGCAATTTGTCTAAATAAACCACTTACTAAGACTGCTGTCACAAGCAATGCTTATAGAGAGCAGTGCCGCTTGTGTCCTGCCAACTCTGATTGCCAGCAAGCACTGGGTTAGCGTTATACCCTCTGGGTTGAGGAACCAATCCAGAAACCACTGATGTAATTTGAAAAGAGGAAGAGAGCTGTGTATGAGTTTAGATGTCTATCCTGTACTTTTGAGTGCTATGCTTAGCCTCCTGTGCTTCCTTCTACTGCTTTATGCCTTTCCTATGTTCTGAATTTGTCAGACGTATGTGATACAGACCCTTCAAGTGTCAGCTCTGCAGTCCAGCATCCTGTATAACTTCAGGAATACCTTCTTGTGTGTTTCTGCATTGATCTGCCTGACTGCTCCAAGTACTTGGTTTCTCTCCTCTGCTCTTAAAGGTATGCTATGCTCCAAATTTCTGCACTTTCCTGTACTTCAGGGGTCTCAAACTCAATTTAC
This sequence comes from Pipa parva, assembly GCA_019650415.1. Lineage (NCBI taxonomy): Eukaryota > Metazoa > Chordata > Amphibia > Anura > Pipidae > Pipa > Pipa parva. Next base: position 1,803 of record WMED01014251.1, on the reverse strand, counting down.
CCGGGGGCCGCTGGAAGTAGAGTCTGGGTGAGGCAGGGCCGCATCAGGTTTTCCACAAGAAAACAACAGATTAAAAACAATACATGGCCCTGCGGGGCAATCAGCGGCTTTGTGGAGCAATATGCAGCTCTGCTTGGTGATTTGCATCTGCTGGGGAAATTAGCACCTTTGTGGGGCAATGTGCAGCTCTGCGGGGCAATGTGTGGCTCTGCGGGGCAATGTGTGGCTCTGCGATGCAATGTGCGGCTCTGTGGGACAATGTGCGCCATTATGGGCTACTGGCACATCTGTGATTTTTTTTTAATTATTATAATTGGGGGTAAATTTTATGACTGGAGGGCAAGATGGGGCCACTGGGAGGTATTGTGGGGCCACTGGGGGGTTATTGTGGGGTCACTGGGGTGTGTGGGAGTATTGTGGGGGGGGGGATTATATTAATATTTGACAATGGTGGCCATGGGGGGGGATCAGGGGTTGCTGTGGGGGAGTTGGGAGGGTTGGTGGGGGAGTTTTACTTACCCCCAGCAGAGTTTGGCAGCGTGTGCTGTTGCTGCCGCTGCTGGCAGCACATTAGAGGAGAAGGAACCCGGAAGTGCTGATCACATGCGCTCCCGGGTTCCTATTGGCTCCTGTGACCGATCGGGTCACAGGAGCCCTCCTCTTCGCACAGAAGGAGTTAGCTAGGACTCCCTCTGTGTCAGATCCTGCGCTCCACCAGCGAACAAAACGCCTGGTGTAGTGCAGGACCGGGGGTTGCAAACTCGCATCCCGTGGGCCGCATTTGGCCCGCGGGCCGCGAGTTTAAGACCCCTGCTGCACTTGTTCCTCTTTTCAGTATGCCTCAGTGTCTCCAGAGAGGTAACAGGCTCTGGTTACTTCAGTTCCTCGAGTGGCGTCGTCTCATTGTACCCAACTTTCGTGATTCACTGCCCTTCCAGTGACAGATCCTGTAAAGTCACAGTTAATCCCAAGAGATCTGTCACAACAACCCGTTCTAGTATTAAACCCTTTTCTCTTGCTGCCCCTTATTTCTGGAATTCTATACCCTCAACCTCTAGCAAGAGCAATCCATCCATATTTTCAAAACTAAACTGAAATCTGGTTTCTAGCGAAGTTTTATTGTCTATCGCCATTATTGTCTATGGTGCAAAACAAAATAGACTGTGTGGATTATGTCCTGATTTGGGTATATGAATGACATAACGCTTGGTGTTGGACCTTCGCATCAGTGGCAAAAATGGTTTGTGAAATCAGCATAAAGGAAAAGATCAATATAGCAGATTACACTTCAGAGAGAGGTGCAGTCATTTAATTCCCATCATTCAGTTCCTCCAAAAGAAGAAAAAGAAACACAGAGAAAAGGCTTTAAAATCAATTCATCTGATTTGCTGGAAGAAAAGAGTAGAACTTCATATGTTGCAGAATGTTTGAGTCACTATTCTTTACTTGATGTTTCACGTACAGTCAAACATGACTGCCTAAATCAACACTGTCTACTAGATACTGTAATATCTAAATAGATCTGCAGCATCTATCGCTCAAACTCAATGCAGTGTTGTTTTCCAGTAAAGCTGTCAATATGTAGTGTGAATAGGGAATAGGTACTGATTCAGATTTGTCAATTTTCCTTTACTAGATCAAAGAAATGAATTAAGGGGTTGATGACTGGGCTCCTGCATGGCATAAGGCGCCTGTTCATTTTAAAGTGGCAATAAAGCCTGCAACCAACTGAACTAGGAATATGGGGATATAGAAAGGGATGTAATATTCCCTTATATACAGTTAGTGGCACATTGTGAGGAT
>WMED01014250.1:0-14093 GCA_019650415.1 Pipa parva | reverse complement strand
GCCATGCTTTACATTAGTAGCATGGCTACCTTTCCATGGAAAATATAGAAAATTCGGGATTACAAAACTTGATCTCCTTATCTTTAAATGAAATATCGTGAGAATAAAACAAGATTTCACTCAGTAGAGTTGGAAAGACCCAGAAACCGTCTTTCCGACTTTAATCTTGGACTGTTAAGAAGATTATCTTTAACTAAAAATGAAAGAAAAACATTTACTCTCTTATTAGAACTATCTGTCATTGGTAACAAACCTACATTCTGCCTCTTGACTTGAAAAGTAAAACTTTTGCATGCAGAGTTTAAAAAGGCTGATACATTTTTTGGAATAGAGTAGTAGTGAGCATTCTTATAAAAACTGGTCAAGGTTCAGAATCGGAGTGTGCTGTTTGAACCTTGGTCACATAATATCTAGTTTTCCATTTAATGTATTACCAAGTTAAGGTTTGACATTACCTTTCATATGACTATTTATTTTTATTTGTCAATGTATTTGATTCAAGTTGATTTTATATGAATTATGTACAGGTTTTTCAGTTGAATTATTTTTAAAGGACCAGTAACACCAGAAACGTCACATTTACATATTACTGATTTAAAAAAAAAAATTTATATATATTTTTTTTTAGTTGAATTCCTGATTCATAATATTTGTAATATCTGGCCCGCAGTATAATTATATTTGGCCCACCAAATGTCTACTAGAGCTGGCCTGCCGGGAAAGAGTTTGTATACCGCTAATGCTAGAAATCCCGGAATGCTCTGCTGGTTTGCTCTTGTGTGAATGAGAACCCACAAGTGCCTCTGTTGACATTAAAGAAACAGTCTGGCTGAAAAACAAACAAAAACATTTGTTTGTTTATTTATGCTAATTTACACCTTTTATTAAATACGACTTGCTAGAAGTCATATAGAGAGCGTGCATGTCATCAATCTTTCTTGGATGACGCACACACTCTCTATGTGACTTCTAGGAAATGCCAATGTGGAGGATCACTAGGAACGTGGCTAGAGAGGAATGCAGTCCAGAGAGGGATCGCCTCATCCAAACGCCATAGAGTCACTGGCAGTGTCTGAGGATGGGGTATGCAACACGGAACTGCTGTATAGCACTTCTTTACAGGAAAGAATTTTTTTAAAATTTTTAAAATTTGATTAATCGAATTTTATATATTCCCCCTATTTCAGCACTTTATAGGCAGTGAAGTCAGATCCTCATATTCACACTGGTACACCTTGGCAAATTGTTACTTGACGCATTCTCTAATCCCCTTAATTAATGTAGTGCTGAATAAAATTTATCAATAAATATTTATGCATTAATAATTAAAATGAATATAATATATCAATAAATATTTATGCATTAATACCACTACACTTTACCTTGTTTTCAGTGGAACTCCTTTTCCATCTATATCAAAATTGATATCGTTGACCTTTGCGAAAGAAAATGTTCTAAACCATCTCCATTGGGAATAATCTGTTTTCACCACACTGTATGTATAGTAGAAACCACCTCATGGTTTACCTATCTTTGTTAGGTCAGATTTCATTTTGCTAAAATTGATTGACATGGCATGTTTCACTTAGTGGTCCACTACAGTGTGACTCATGGAATTATCATGTAGAAGCTTCAATGTGAGGTCACATAAGCTCCTCCTACTAATGCTATATGATGTCCACCGCAGCAGAATTACAATCTGAAACACAAGAGGGATTAGGACAGGGGTGGGCAAACTACGGCCCTCCAGAAGTCTCGGACCAGCCCGCGGGAGGATGTTAAAATAGGGAGCGTGGCCTAGCACCGTAGGCGTCAGCACGCTAGGCACGCCCCAGCCCTCTGACGTCATCGGGCAGTTCATGCGGACGGATGGCTTAAATGTTTGCCCACCCCTGGGTTAGGATGATCCAATACTGATGTTAATGTGTGTTTAGATTACAATGAACTGCTTATTCCATTTCTGCTTTTATTATACACCACAAAACCTATAAGTATATCCATACCCTGTGGCCTGGATTAGCTATATGATTCTGTATACTACTTTTCTAAGGGTGATCCCCAGAGGGGTACACTATTATATAATTTAAACTGTACATTAGCAGATTTTGTCAGCTGCTTTCCAATGATGATGCTTTGTTTTACTACTTTCTTATCTCAAGCCATTCATTTGTATTTCTTCTGTTGCTGTGCCATTCCTTCTTCTTTGTTCCTATTCAGTTATGTAATTTCCTCCTATCAGCGCATTGTCTGTAACATAACAAGGGACTAAAAAGGGAGCCATCTAAAAAAAGGACCAATTTGGAAAATGTAATATACGCAAAACATTTTTGTTCAGGTAATTAACAAGCCGTTGGTTTATATTTTTACCCTGTTAGCTCCAGAAACAAATGGATTATAAGTGATATTTTTTACTGATTTCATTTCCAAGTCTTGGCTATCTTAAAATGCACAAATTAAAGGTCAAGTTAACACCAGGCAATAATAAAAAAACATATCTCTCTTTTTCTCTCTCTCTCTCTCTTTCTCTTTCTTCCGGGATTTGTTTACTTACCAGGTGAAAGATAGCTGCTACCCAAAAGCAGAGAAGCAGACTCAAAATGATACAAATCGGGAATCTAATTTTAAAGATAATATTTTTATCGGCGCTTTAATAGTAATAGGCATTATGCCATTACAAATTAAATGGTGTCTCTTACTGTTCCATTAATGTGCGTAATGCATTGTTCCAGTGACTATATATGACTTTTCTTTTCTGTTATGACCTAAGTAATCTCAGAGGTTTGAAATTTCAGCTACTCCTCTAATAAAAGGGGAACTTCAGTTCCACTTATTTTACTAAGCAGAACACCACATTATGTGCTGCATTCACTCACCAACATTATTTCAATGTGTAACATAATGCACATGTAAATGATGCCCAGTTTAACAGTCTACAGAAATGATTACTCTCACGATTTTGATGATAAAAATGAACAGTGAATTAGAAAAGATTGACTGACAATACCCACTCCAAACACATTTCCTTTGAGATTTCTGCAATTGGTTACTATGCCAACCATATAATAGCTCATTTAAAGTGCTGTCATGGTAATTTAAAAGCAAAGTGTTTCAGTCTTTACAGCTCAATGCTTTGCTCTTTCCACCTCTAATGCGTACCCTCTACACAGTTTCCATGACAACTTTGGGATGCTTACATACTTGCAGTGGTTTTGATTTCCTTTAACCCAGTGCAACAAATCCTTGCAGGCATTCAGGTTCTAATCTTGCATAGACCCTGCAGATTGCTGATACTGTTGCCAGATAAACCTTTTTCCCACCAAATGCAAGTGATCATGCTAGGCAGGGACGAAGTCACCAACCACCCATTTTCTTCCCACAGTATTAAAGCACTGTGTAAATGGAGAGTAATCTGGTTCGTTACACCTCTGTAAAAACCTAAAATCTTGCTACTACGTTCAAAGCACTGATGCATTTGTGTTGCTGAGAGGGAGCAACTTTGCACCACTAATGGCTCTACACTGTTAATATAAGTAAAGGGCGCCAGAGTCCATCTGTCAGTATTACAGGAAAGACATTTCTGTGAGTTTTATGTGAGCGATGCTGTCCTTGGAAAATATTAAATGTTTATACTACAGTCATTAAAGGATCAGGACAGTCTTTCAACTGAAACCATCTGAGCTAAACATCTCCCAGAAATACCAGGTGGCTTCTTACCAGAGGCAGTCCTATTAGAAACGTGTAAAATTCCACTTTGGGGTAATAATATCACCCGTAAGACTGTAGAGACCGCTGAGACAATCCCATCATCATATCTATTATTATTTCTATATATGGAAGTTGAAATAACTCCTTTAAAGATGTGTTTGAAATCATTGCATAGTCTCCAGTAATGTGCTTCTTATTGAAATGACTACAGATCATGCACACACAGGCCCCTGGCGAACCAACAGGGGTTACAGCAGTCGCAACAAAAGATGTAATTGGAATATATGAATTCTTCCTTGTGTAATCAGGCTCATTACTGTCCATGGGGCCTGTGTGGTTTATCCTTTAGGAGACAATAGATACTATTTTTTTAGCTCGGCTTCAAAGTAGTTAGGCCTTAAAAGAGAACTAAACTGCTCATTAGTCCAGGGCAATTATTTTGGGTGGGCTTAACATGTATGTATGATTTTATTTATAAAGCACCACAAGTTTACGCAGAGCTGTGCAGTTCAGCAATACGAGTATAATACAGACATGGGAAAAGTGGATTAAACAATAAAAGTATAATATCACAAGGATACTTCACTTTAACATACTTACTGATACCTGTCTTTTCTTCAGGGAGATGTTGTGGTCAGTCTCATGAAAATTGCTTAACTTCCAAATAGTAACATTATGCCTTTTGTTTGAGCTAACTGACAATTAATTCAGGTAATTACAAAGACAGTAGAGCCAAAGGTCAGCTAGACTGGTTTACAGACTATGTAGAGTTAAGTTAGTGATGAGCTTTGCAGATTTCAGGTGAGATTATATACTTTATTATCTTTATCTGATGTTATTGCAGAGCAATATATGTGAACTAACCACCATAGTTTTCATACCATATGACGCACTGTTTTAATCCTAAATTCCCTTCTTAAAATATAGTACAACTTTATTGTCCAATTCATCCATCACCCAACTGTAGGTAAAAGACATCCCTGGGTGGTGAATCGCAGTGGCCTGAGCAGGGTTGCAGGGTTAGACTTGCACTGGTATTAGGTTTCAGTTGGCCATGGGGAACCAATATATGTGCATTTGTGAGAGTGTGGTTTTTTTTTGGTTTTTTTTTTTTGTTTCCCCCAAAAATTTTATATAAAAAATTTCAGGGTGTCTTATAGTCTGGAAAATACGGTATCTTCTTTTCGTTAGTGTTGTGCTTTGTACACATTGCACACATTGTATTCTCCAGTGTAAATACTGGAAGATATCAAAACAAATCTGTTCTAGTTTGGCAAGGAGCTTTAGCGTGATATGAGATTTATTTTTATTTTGAAACATTAAAGACTTGAGATCAGATATGCTTTTTACTGTATTGCACATGGAAATGATTGTATGATTTTCATTATGTTAACAGTAATTCCTAAACTTAAGTTAGGTCTAGACCCTGAGATCTGCCAATTCTAATAGATTTGGCAAATTTAGCTGCAAGCATAGTTGCCAAATTTGCCCAGTACTCTCAGATCAGATGATTTGGACAATTGCTGTACAATTGAATCACTCTGCAGGGCTGCAGTAGATAGGTACTAAATTCAATGCGGGACCTTGGCAGACCAGATTTATCCCCTTGAATAAACGCTTGACTGACAGTACAGTTCATTTTTCTTTTTTTTCTTTTTTTTTTTACAGCATACACAGCAACAACTGCTTACATAGGTTTATGTTTGCAGACAAATCGTTCCTTCTATAATCACCTTAAATGGGAAGTAAAGGAAACGTCATAAAAATGTAATTTGCAAAATAACATATGGTAGAAGTTGGCAGAAGATGTAGGTGCAGTTTGGTGCGTTAGCTGAGAAGTCAATAGTAGCTTAAGGCTGGGTTCACACTAGCTGATTTCAGTTAAGTTGGAATAACAGTATCCATCGTTTCTTGTGGGCTATTGTGTTCTGCACCATAAACAATAATGAGCCTAATTAAAAGAACAACTCAGTTGAAACTCAGCTAGTGTGAACCCAGCCTTAGTGAAATGTTCTGATGGAACTGTACTCTCTTGCATACTTTGCATACTGTTAAGAGCAGGAATACAGAGACTTGAGATAAAGGGAATAAAGAGCATCCTATGGCTGCAGTAGGTACAGAGATGTGGGAAACAGGCTGGGAAAAGAGATATAGCTATGGGGAATGAGGAGGGCAGGAAGAGGTATTTGTAGTGTAGCTGCAACAGAGGAAATGAAGGAAGAGTTGTGGGGCAGTATGACTCGCAGGACATGATCAGTAGAGTGTGAGACAGTTTTTTAGGCTGTGTTATAAGGGTATACCAAGTGCACATTACTGAACAATATAGTAGATATTAAAAGAAAAAAATGTAATTTTTTCTTTAAATACATGAGTCTGGTGATAGTTGTAGTGACATCAGTTAAAAAAGTACCTATTTTGAGGGAGCTAGTTGTACTGTATAGCTAGCATGCCTCACCTTTACCCGCTGCTCCAGTCTTTTTAGTTTTCTACTTCCCTGAGTAGCCAGCAATCACCATGTAGCACTACAGGAACCAAGGGGAAGCACATATCACCTTTCATGAATATGACCCTACATTTTTATTGCTCTTTCACTTAAAATGTATACAATTGAGAAATGTTTGTGATGCATTTTCACATGTCAGTGCATTAGTAAAATGAATTCTTACAACCCTGGGGGCACAATTTATTCCTGCCTGTGATATTGACAATTAGATTGCTTCTTGAATCTGTTCTATTCATTATTTGGAAATACAACTTAGAGGGGATTATTCTCTAAAGTCGGAATTGTCACGTAAAGGTGTGAATTCACCATTAATAGACAGTCGCAATAGACTGCTACTGTCGTAGTCGCTTCTTTATAATGAGAATATTGTTGCATTCGTGACTTTACTATAGAAATATTGTTGTGGTCGCAACTTTACAATGGGAGAATTGTTGCAGTTGCGGATTTGCTATGGGAACCGTTGTTTGAGAATTCGACAGTCGAATTCGGACTTTAGAGAATAACTCCTAAATCCTCTTTGTTTATGCTCAGTATTTTCTGCTTCTGCTAACCAAATTAATATACCCAGCTAGTGCTTGACTCACGTCAGGTGGACCTATACTTACTAACAAAGATACACTAAAAATGTCTGTCCATAAACTTGCCTGAGACCCACACCGGTATGTCTTTGTACTATCTTACACTTGACATTCATAGGGTGGTTATAAAGAAAACCCCTACAGCTTGTTTGTGCTACTTCTAGATATAAAAGTTAAAGCCAATGCTTGGAGTCTTGAACATTAGTACAAGCACTGCTGTATTACAGAAAATTATAAATGATTCCTACGGCTATACGGTTAACCAAGTTAAACTGATTAGTTACCTGAAGCACAGCAAATTCCCAGCAGCTGTTATGTCCTTAGGCCTGTAAGTGTTTCACTGCTGTCAGGAGATATTGTGAGGCAGGCAGGATATCCTCCAGGGCAGTATTGTCCTATGTACTTCACAAATTGTACTGTGTGAAGCAATTAATAATAGACAGGAGACCTGTTTCTGTTTTACTAGCCCAGGTGAGTACCGTAGATCAGTTTTGGTTGATGTAATGGTTTGGTTCAATTTGCTTGAATGAATGCAGTTTCATCAGGAATATTTTGCCGTGTATGTGCATCTTAAAGGAGAACCAAGCCCTATAATTTAATATGCAAGTTTTTAACTATAATAGTTTGGAAATATTGCATACCTGTTATCAGTCACACTTTTTCCCAGCTGGCTCTATTACTAGGAAACTGTCTTATTGGCAAGTAAAGAGATGTTACTACAAATTTCTAACACTGTTCTTTGCCAGTGCTCCAGCTTGTGGTGTTTACCGTTGTTCTCTGTGTTGCTGGCTTTCTACTCTGGTCTCTCATGAGCTGCAAGTGCTCAAGTGTGTTGCAGTTCTTCTGTCCCTTCTTCTAGCTTTCCAGTTTAACAGCACCAGCTTGAAGTATCCCAGAGAATTATAGTTCCGCATCTGTTGCCTTGTGTTCCAGTGGGTCGCTATTCTGCTGCTACTACTGCAAGTGCCCTAGTTAATTATAGTTCTGCTGTTCCGGCCTCCCGAATTCCTGCAAATTTGTTTTGTTGTTCCTTTCTGCCATCCAACTACTACCAGTGGGGGTTAAGGGTCCAGTACTGTAGCAAACAGTTTAACTTGAGTAAGTTAAGAGTGATAAGCAGAAGCAATTTATACTCTGTACCCCAGGATTAATCAGCTCCCACTGTGGTAAAGGGATCCCTAGAAGGCCCTGGGAGTGTTTTTAGAGATTCCCTGAACCCTAAGGGTATACAATACATTTGAGAATGCATTTACAATGTGAAGACATTTATTAAAAGAAAACTTTCTTGGTATAGTAGCCGCTATAATATGGTAGGATAGGTATAAAGAAACATTTTATAACTGTTACATTATCAAAACTGTAACACTAATCATTTGTAAGAAGTTCATAACTGCCCCTCGCTCACTGGCATTCACAGCTAGTTAAGGAACACCTCTGACAATGGCACTGAGATTTGACTGATCGGTCACAACATTGAGGTCCTGCTGGTAGCTTGAAAAAGGAAGAACAAGTACCGGTAATTTAACATACTGGGAATGCAGAATCGCAATGTGCCTGATCTGTGATGTACATGCTCTGGCCCATCGGAGGATGACAATTCAACTTTTACTATGTGCAGTCCTTTCTAAAAGAAGCAGCTGAACTTGGATGCATATAAATGTTTGGTGGCTCATGACTAAATATAGCTTTCACTCCCTGGTATTTATACTGTATGCACACAAAGTGCACCAATGCTGCAATGCATAGAATTGTGCAAACTGAGTTCCTGAGCAAGAAAAGGCAAGATGAACTGCATTTTTGCAGAAAAACATATTTTTTTTTTAAAAAAAAAATGCAACATTGACAACTGTTTATTTATGGGTAACATAGGCATATCTACTGTAAGGCAAACCTTCCACTCTAAATTCTCCCTGAATTAGATAATAAATATTCAAGAAGTGCCCCAGAAAGCCTAGTTTCTAAAAGATGGCTGCAGCCAACAAAGAAACAACACAAAGCAATGAAAATTAGGGAGTCTGCTTTAAAAATTGTATGTTTACTATATTACTGCATATGAAAAACTGCTATGAAATCCAAATGGCATATTTTATTATCCTATTGTTTGGAATTTTTTTTTTTTTAAATATTACAGATATTGAATTAGTTATTTTGTAGTAAATGCAGGATAAGTAATGGTTAAAGTGACCTGTAAGCTTATTTACCTTACGTTCCTGTGAGACAAGGGTGCAGAATATGAATTTTTATACAGGTAGACATTATTATGTGCGCTCAACCACTTTTACAGCTTTAGTACCTACGTTATCAGCATATATTTATCAGCTTTAGTGTAAATGCAAGGTTATTCATATGGATTAATTTATGGAGATCTCATTATTCATGACTTGTCTTCTATAGATACTATGCATCATTAAACATGTTCATAATCAGTGCATGGATAACCACAGCCTCCATAACACTGTTCTTATTCTCATTCTCAGTGATTACTCCGTACATGAATAAATGTATAACTCTGACATCAACCCTTCAAACACTTGCACAGTATCAGAAATTCATTTATGAAAGGGCAGTTGTATAAGGGAAGATAATAATCTGCTGGTAGGACTGTGTCTCTAGGTAGGTTGAACTAGATAACAGGCTAGCACCTGATTTCTAACCTGCAATCTAGATGACCATTTATTGGATCTGCTGCTTGCACTGCCAGTGAGCCTCCGGGGGACGTGTCTGATTTATGATGTCCAGATACGTTTATGTTTTTTCTTTCAACAGCAGAATCTGCTATCAAATTAGACAACAAAACGATGTGACTATGAGTGAAAAGGCTATGGTCTAAAATCAATTTATTACTGAGATTCAGGGTCACTTTGTAACCAAAACACTTAGGCATTTAGCTTACTAAGGATATTATACTACAGAGATATTTATTTTTTATTAGTGAAGTGTGATGATCCTATTATTACAGTCCATGAGATGAGACCTGTCCAAAGACCGAAAATAGTCATACCTATAAGCTGTGGTTGACCACACTCAGTGGACACTTTTTTTTTGTGAATAAGGAGTAGAGAATTTGTGCCTGTTGGAGCTTAGCAACTTGAAGTGATGAGAATTTACTTCGACAGTTGAATTCCCACTTTGATGAATAAGCCCATTTAAACTCTATCACTTTTTTCCCACTGCAGGCATCAGAGACAGTTTTAGACAAACTGGGGCCCTGGGAAAAACAAATAAGGTCCCAGCATCCCCCCCCCCCCCCCCCCCCCCCCCCGACCATCCCCCCAGTACAACAGTAATGCTCTGCCTACCTAGTCAGAGTGATAATGTAGACTTACTAGCTCTGCTCTCTTCCAGTTCTGCTGACCATGAGCTGGACAGAAAGAGCCAATCCCTAGAAAGCTCTTAACTCACTTGACAATCAGCAACTGTGGAGGTGTGCTGAGCTACTAGGCACTGTCTTTAAGTTGGGGTACCTGAGTAGTCATCCACTTTGCTCCCCCAACACCATTCTTGTAAGCCATACCTGAATTATTCTCTTCCCTAATACAAGCAAGTGTCTCTCTAGCCTTTATGGTTTAAAGGTTAAATAAACCTTGTATATAAATAAAGCTGTATTTACCTACCGTCAAGCAATAAATCTATTAAGAAACTACTGACTCACCTCTTAACTCAGCAGAGCTCAATATCCCCTTGTAGCTTCCTCTTCTGTGTAAACAGCTTCTGTGCATGGAGCTAGCCACATCCCCTCCTCTCCCTAACTCCTCTCCACAGCCAACCATGCAGGTGGTCAGACAGATCTTATCTGTGTATGCTCAGGGCTATAAACAGGTTTTTCAGATAGGAGAGGGGGAGGAGGGATTCTGTGTCTCTGTATAGTTTGTAACCTCACTCAGAGGGCGGGGCTTATCGGCACTGCTCAGGAAGAGTCTGTACACAGAATGGGAGGGGAGAGCAGGGGTGTTTGATTAAGATGTGAGAACTCCTGATCCCAAAATCGTTTTAGCATTGTAATGTTTAGGTTGGCTTTCAAATATGTGTGCATATCAAATAGAAATAATGTTTTATCCAAACATCCAAAAGCAGGACTTACTGAAAAGTTTGAATTCCACATCAGTCAATCTGTAAAAATCTTCTACAAATGAAAAAATCCTTTTAAATATTTTTTTCAAACAAAAGAAAACCCTTTTTTTTTTTTTTTTTTTTTTTTTTTTTTTTTTTTTTTTTTTTTTTTTTTTAACACTTTCTCCTTTTTATAAAATGCTTGGAACATGCGGAAAACAAATTAAAATGATCATGTGTAAATTACCTTAGCCCAGAAAATTGTATTAAGCTCTGTCAGGTGTCTGGCTGTTCTGTCTCCTCCAGTGGAAATTTCTGAACCATTTCATTGTATCTGTTAAATAGCTTTTCTGCAGCTGTGAACAGCAATTTCAGCACCTGAATACAAAGACGACTTTCTTATCAACATAACTAGGACAAATGCTGTTAATGTGCTTCCTCAAGTGTAATGATCAAATATTTAGCTTCTGTTCAGTTGCTTTCTTTTTATGTGTGTCCTTCACAGGTTCGGGCACACAAGAAATGTACGTGGGGCAAGAGTATGTTAACTACTTAAAGTGAACATGACAGCATTCATTCAATTCATTTAAACAGAAAAAAAACGAAAGTATAGCTGCTAAGAATCAGCTTTAGAGAATACATCTATTTAATGTGCAGATTGATTTTTATTTAGTATATGTTTTCAAAACAATGCCTGTATGATTTCATAGGCACCACCATTACAAATGTGAAAAAATGCAGATTTTGTCCTGCACCATATGCGATATGCTCTCAACCAGGAAGTAAAGGGGTTAGGTTTTATTGCTTAAAAGTCAGATCAACAAATAGTCCTCCCTATGCACAGACAGGGCAGTCTTTAATTAAACATTTTATTGCACAAAATCACTTGTCACAATTTCCCAGAGTTCCATTCATATATGATTTCCTGGTGAGAATATTCTCTTCAGCCTTAAAGTGCACCTGTCACCTCAAACACTAATAATAATTTAGGTTGTACTAATGAAATAAACGTTTTGTAAATATATGTGTATTCAAAAAAAATGTACCTTTAAACAGCATTTCCCTCTGTCATCTTCCCTGTCAGCCTGTCTTTTCTTGCCTGGGTCGGGAAATGATTGACATTATAGCTCCTTGAATCAGATCCCTGCTAGATTGTGATTTAAGGTATCTGATTGGAGGAGCTATAATGTCAGTCATCATTTAGCCCCGCCCAACCAGACTCTGAAAGAAAAGTCAGACTGACAGGGAAGATGACAGAGAGAAACGCTGTATAAAGGTACATTTTTTTAAAGTACATATATATTTACAAAATGTTTTGATTAGTACAACCTAAATTAGTATTAGTTTGAGGTGACAGGTGCACTTTAAATAAATATATGATGTAAAGTGGTCTAGCAATTCTAAAAATAGTTGTAGAACTTTTGTGTTTGCATAATAAGGCTTCATTGTGCTTGCGTGTGTCAAAATATATAGCTCCACTCTCCATATATTTACTATATTTACCATGAGGCCATCTCTTAAAAATGCAGTCACCACTGTTGGACCAACAGAGATTGTAACAGTCGTAGTGGGGCCGGGCCTGATGCTCTGGGGGGCCCAGCAGCCATTGCTGTGACCCACCTGGTGTGCTGTGGTAAAATGAAGCCTTGGTGCACCGGGCCCACCTCTCTAAACCTCTACTCTTGGCAGCCACAACAGGTTAACTGAAAAAAAATGCACCTGAAAATATATTTTTGCATAATGCAGTCATGGCATGATACGGCGTCATGGGGAGTGGAGCAGGTATTTTACGGTGCACAGAAAATGTGCTACTAAATGCACTATCTTTTAATTTATTTATGACTGAGATACAGGCTATCTTTTATAAGAAAAAGCTACAGCATGACTCAAGGTATGGTGCTATAAATAAACTATTATTATAAATGGGGCCACCTGATGAGCAGCACAGTGCTTCTGATAAGAGACCTGTCTAAAAGCAGAGAATTAAATGACAACTTTATACAAACTGAATGTCTTTGATCACAATGAAGAAAATCCAGTGATATTTATAGATGTGCCAGAAATGAAACTGGATTATTTAAAATGAAAGATAATGTCCCATTGAAGTACCAATAACACCAGAAAAAGGAAAATAAGGTTGGCATAACAGATAATCCCTATATATATTACTGGAGGCAATGTTTTCAACCATGAAGAAAAAGAATGGAAGGAAATCATCGTGGAGAGATCTAGATGAAAAAGGACTCTTTTCAAATTCACTTTAAAATAATTTTTTTTTACATTTATAGTATAATTCATGTACTTAAAAGCTGTACATGGAACACTGAAATTCATTTAATATTTACTTAAATGGGCTAAATTGGTTTATTTCTGTAAATTTATTACACCTCTGCCCATTATAGGGGTATTGTATTGCTTCAGTGGTAACAGCTGGCTGTCAGTATCTTATATTGTGTAAGCATCCAGAACATAAGCTGTTCAATCAGGAGCACAGTAAACGTAGCCCTGTAATAAGCTAATATTGATTAATTGAACAAAGGTTAAGTCTATCTTGTTGTGTGTTTTGTTTTGTTTTTTGTTTGATTTGACCATGTTCATAAATGAACAGGTAATTGAATAAGTTGATCAATTTTAGCCTATTTCACTAAGAATTGACCTGTTTTGATTGATGCATTTTAAAAATCTTCATGCTTCTATAATGCCCTAGATCAGTGGTCGGCAAAGTGCGGCTTGTTGTGGCTCGGGCCGCACTGCCGAAGCCACGCCCAAACCCCGCCAACGGCTCTTCTGATTGGCTGTCGGTGGTCATGGGGTCTGGAGAGGGCACGCCTCCCTCCTCCAGCGGATCAGAAGATGGTTATCGCCACCGGAGGAGGGAATGAAATGGCTCCCTCCTGAAAAAAGTTTGCCGACCCCTGCCCTAGATTACTGATGGGTTTAAGACTGATAATTCCCAACAAGGTGTGAACAAGTCTCCTCTGAAACATTACCATGTTTTGTTGAACAAAAGTAGCTTCTGTGTGGTGTAAATGTATCTATTCTAACCCAGAGGTCCCCAACCTTTTTTGCACCAGGGACCGGCTTTAAGCAAGACCAGTTTTCCATGGCCCGGTGGGGTTGGGGTGGGGCAGGGGCGGAGCTTTGGCCATATGGAGGCGGGGTTATGGAGGGGTTTAAACCAATAGAAGATAGACAATACTGAACCGTGGATAAAAACAGGTAAAGTAAGCAGATTATTTCCTCAGTGACTGCACATT
>WMED01014249.1:0-14095 GCA_019650415.1 Pipa parva | reverse complement strand
CTGCACTTACTTTCACTGAACCATGCTTTCCAGCACAGCACTGCACACACTTTCACTGCATGATGCTTTCCAGCACAGCACAGCATCCACTTTCACTGCACCATGCATTCCAGCCTAGCACTGCACCCACTTTCACTGCACCATTCTTTCCAGGCTAACACTTCACACACTTTCAATGCACTACTCAAATGTACAGCAACATGCACTCTCAGGCACCACACACAATCCACTTGGCACCATATAATTGCAGTCCACTCACACTTACACAGCACCACATTCTTTTCTGGCACTACATCCCTGAACTTTACCACATACAACTTCCTAGAGAGCCATCTACATGTAGGCATTTATGTTCACATGATGTTCTTTAATTTAATCTCTTTATCAACACATATACCATATATACATTCATCTTCATACATGAAGACACCATGGTGTTTTTACACTGTTGCCTGTAGTAAGCGCAATTCCCAATGAAATATTCAATGAAATAGTAAAACATTGTATCAGGACCTCTGTAATAATTTAAATTATATTTTATCAAGTAGATTTTCATGTTCGTTGTATATCTGGTTTTAGACATCTTTTGGGCCATCGGGTAAGAACCACAGGGTAACAGAACCAGACATGTTACAGAAAGAATTTTTCGTTAGGTCAAATCGTGAAGCTTTAGTCGCCCCCATAGTCTTTCAGATTAATGCGCATTCCAGAATCTTCTCAGCAGCTCCAGCCGCTACAGTCTGCCCTGGGGCTCACAAAGCTCTTGGAAGCATCAATGCTGACGTGTTTGTAAACTGTAGTTAAAGTTATGTTCTAAAGCACAGTGCTCTGAGTACTTTCAATGCCAGCATCCTTGGCCATAGAAAAGAAGTGCCCTTGGCTTTGTATCAGCTCATCTGGGCTTCCGAATTCTGTGATTTTGCCCGCATCCAGTACAATTACCCTGAGATACAAACAGAAGGCACAATAAATACAGTGATCCTTATCCTAAAGTCCAACTTTGTCTGCTTTGAAATTAAATATATTAATAGAAGGGAGCATACAAATAGTAACTATAATAAATACCCATTAATGCCATGTTAATAGCAATTCTTAATAAAAGTAAGGACATCATTTCCTAAGTTATTGGCATTTTGTAATAAGAACAGTTTTGGTATCTTGCACTGACATCAGTCCGAGTATGCTGCTAATCTGTTTGTCTGTACGAAATTGTGACTTTCAATATGTTTACATTTTTCATTCAGAGGGTGTAGTGTTTATTTAATCAAGGTGCTGCCAGGGGAGTTGTTCAATGCACCTCTCACTGCTTAGTTTACCTGTTGAATAGAATAGATGTTTATTGTCACTGGAAATACAATGTATATCAAGTGAGATTGAAGATGCGACCATAGTTACAGAAGTAAATTTCAGATGGCAATAAATAAAAATAAATAAAGATAAAAATAAATAATATTCAATGTGTAGATATATAATAATACAGTAATGTAATAAATATACTGTAATAATATACATCATGCATACACAATAGGATACAGGCAGACATGGTAACCTAAACTGAAAAAATCTGGATGATAAGCCACTCTGACTCAGGGGAAGAGGGCTGGAAAGTTACATTTCTGGATAAATAGTCAAATTTAATATAAGATTGCATAAACTAAAACTGATATTTCATGAAGATTAACATTTATTAATGTGTCTGGAACCCTATACATCACGTTTATCCAGGAATTTCCTTAGTCTCCATTAGTTAACCAGTTTTTGTTCATTATTTCCCGATTTGTTTAACTCCAGGCTATAGCAGCTGATACATGGGTTGGCACAGGAGAGGTTTACACAACATTTTGGGGGGCAACCACCTCCCTTCATCAGGTACACCTGATGAAGGGAGGTGGTTGCCCCCCAAAACATTGTGTAAACTTGTTCCGCAATAAAATGGGGATTTCCATTTGATATAACACTGTGACCAGCCTGAAGTTACTTGCATTACACAAGTTGTTTTGGGTCTGCTGGAGCCCTTTCCAGGTGCTCCTGGATAAAGCAAAGGTGAATGTGAGATGACTGTTTAATTGTTTCAGTCTTGGCACAGGGGAGGGTATATGATCTAAATCATACCTGCTACTGTCCATGATGGTATGCAGTCGATGTGCAATAGTTAAGACTGTGCAATCTCCAAACTCACTACGGATTGTTTTCTGGATTAGGTTATCTGTCTCCAGGTCTACAGCAGCTGTTGCCTCATCAAGGATTAGAATCTTAGACTTCCGAAGCAAAGCCCGAGCAAGACACACAAGCTGTCTCTGACCAACACTGTATCAGAAGAAAAAGTTTAAATGTAATGTCCACGAGACGTACTCTCTATAGCCATTGATGGAAATGGAAATGTTTCAGCCTGAAGAACAATCCAACAGCCCACTACTCTTTAAAAATACAAATATCTATGGACACTGACTATACACTCAATAGGCAGTGTCCTTGCACTTTATTACCTGCTGATTGATTTAGGCTTTAATGCCTTTATATGATTATCTCACCTGAGGTTTTCTCCTCCTTCACTCACTTCATGGTACAGTTTCTCCTGCAGGCCTTCTACATATGGCTTGAGATGGGAGAGTTCAAGGGATTTCCAAATCTCCTCATCTGTGTACTGGTTGAATGGATCCAAATTCATCCTTAAGTTTCCAGAAAACAGGACCGGATCCTGGGGGAGGTGACAAACCATATGGCTTACATACATAGCTGCTGATGTCAAAGGATGGAATTGTCTGAGCATTATCTTCCTAAATCACTCACTCTTCCCTCCTCACCTTCATAGAAATATAACAATGAATATACCAGATGCCAAATGTATAACTACGTGTATACATGTGTAACATGTCTGCTTACAGTCATTTTAGGCGTGGAGTTAAAAAGCTGCAGTTACACTGTGCAATGGTTTGACAGACTGGTCAGATGGCTTACCAACTGTCTTTGTTCACTTAGATAATTATTTATTACCAAGGTGTTTTCTTGACTTTAGTTTAAGTCTTAATGCACTAAATTTCTTCCAGTGAAAACACAAGCTTTTTAATTAAGAGCTACCAAATCCCAGTTTTGTCATGGGGTGTTGGGCAGAGCAAGCTTCTTCTGGATAGGACCAAACCCATGGTTATGCCACTGCTGAGCCCTAGGAAATCCTATAAGCTGAATCTGAACTATTTGTTCTCCAGAATAACTTTACCTGAGGAATAATGGTCAGTTTTTGTCGGAGGTCATGAAGGCCAATGCTGGAAATGTCAACTCCATCAATCATAATCTTACCACCTGCAGACTCAATGATCCGAAAGATACAGTTGGTGAGGGAGGATTTTCCAGCCCCAGTCCTACCCACTATTCCAACCTGTGCAACAGATCAAACACCAAATATTTTAACATCTACTTTGCAGTTCTCAGCCAGACAAATGTGCATGATCCCCCCCCCCCATACTCAGTGTTGAACCTTAAAACCTGGTGTTGTTAGGAATGTGATAGTTCTTAGAAAGCACTGTCTACTGGGATAACCAAGACACTTATCAATGGTTCAGGTGCAAAGGATTCATGTAATCTATGCCCCTCTCCCCATAACTCCAGTTCAATCTCATCTGACTTCACTAACTCTACTGAAAGCTTTCTTACTAATAGATTTATCATATACACTTTACCTTCTCCATGCTTTCAATCATACACGAGATTCCATGAAGGACAAGATCCAGTTCAGGCCGGTAACGGACTTTGTAATCAATGAACTGAACAACTCCTTTATCTGGCCAGTTTTGTGGTGGGCGATTTTTATTTACCCATGGTGCCTGAAATGTTATATAACATGCTTCACTAAGTAAACATAAATGTAAAGTTACCTCCACCACTCAGCCTCAAAGATATGTTATTGTAAAGAATTATTTCAAATGATTTTAACTGTAACCCACATAGTCATTCTTACCTCTTTCTCCACATTTATATATTCATCTACACGCTCCACAGCAACAATATTGGTTTCTAGCTCAGAAGTCATCCTTACTAACCAGTTCAGCGTTTGTGTAATCTGTTAAGTAAATTCACATTGTATGTAATCCAAGTTTATACAAGTTACAAGCCATTAACACTGCAATTTGTGTATAATTATTTCCTGTTATATTGTTTACATGCAGTATATATAACTGTCATGCCTAGTTTCGTCCTGCTACAGTTTTTCTATGATGCATCTTATTAACGAGTAATTAGATCACGTTTGTTTGCATTCCTTTTTAAAAACTGAAATAGCTGAGCTATCCAAAATACCTAGATTTAGAAGAGCATTATTGGTCAACTGTATTACACCATTAAATTGACTAATGTATTTGGCCTTAATTTAAAAATGATGTCTTTGTCATATATTTTTAGCTAACAAAAATAGTAGGATTTAAAGGAGAGCTATTGTGTTAAACAAAACGTATCTGATCATTGTAGCAGTAGTACACTATGGGGTATATTGACGTATTTGCTGTTTTTTTACCATCTTTGTGTGTTTTTTGCTGCTATCGCAATTTACTGAGCCCTTAAAAATCTATTATCGCTATATAGCGTTAAACGATATCGATAAATTTACAGCGCATGTCGGCATGCAATAAAATAAAAATCGCAGCTTGATAAATTGCTACCAGTGAAATGACCCAAATCCCCCAAAATAACAGTGATGACAATCGAAAATGTAAATAAGGGTTCTGACTTTAGTAAATATGGCCCATAAGTGTACTGTTGCTGCTACAACGATCAGGTAAGTTTTGTTTAATACAATAGTTCTCCATGTGTTAAATTCCATTTGTTCCTAAAATCTAATTCTACATTGCCTCGTACTGTATAACTGCTTGATTCAAATCTTTTTTTTAGGGGGGTTATTCACCAAAGTCCGAATAGTTGTGTATAGGTGCGAATTCGCCAGATAAAGACAGTCGCAATAGGCTGCTACTGTCACAGTTGCGTCTTTATAATGAGAATATTGTCGCAGTCACGACTTTATTATGGGAAAATTGACACAATCTTAACATTAAAAAATTGTCGCGACTTGACAATGGGGAAATTGTGGCGGATTTGCTATGGGAATCTGCTGTTTGCGAATTCGACAGTCAAATTCGCACCTTAGTGAATAATCCCCTTAAATCTTTTTGTTCCTGATTTGTCTCGCACATCAGCCTTTCAAACGATCCCCACACTCCTCAAACAACCTTGGCACATATAGTACAGCGAGACCAGGTCGGGTATATAACACTGCACCAATACACTACTACTCCCTAATTTCACTAAAATGATGGATGGATACAGACCTTTTCAATACCATAACAGACACAAGTACTGTATAAGAACTATCCAGACTTACATTAAGGGCTGATGAAATGGACAACCCCACAGTCCCACTATCTACAGTGCCTCGTGCCAGCACAGCAAAAAGAGCAGCAAAGAATACTGTCAAATTTCCTACAAATTCCAGGCGAATAGCCAGCCACCTAAGGAGAGAGAATATATTCATCATCATTTCAGTTACAATGAATTCATAACCCCTGATTATCTTTGCTAACCTTAGTTTATTTTGGTTCATGTGGAAGTTTTTTGAATTTGTTGAGAATAAGTAGAAAATGAATACAGTTATTGTCTGGAAATGGAATCAGCATTGTATCTGGGTAATTTATAGCTCCCAGAATTCACATGGAATATGTAGAACAGAGAACAGTTTTCGAATAAGCAATGGAGATGCTGAAGATATCAATGATCAGTATCCGCCATTGTTCTTATGCAGTCTATGAATAATAGGAACTTTTCAAGGATTCCTGTGACAAGAAAGGACTCTTGATACTCACTAAAGGACTATGATGATTTATATATAACAATGTATATAGTATATATATTATATATATATATATATATATATATATATATATATACAGTATATAAAATGCAAAACTACACAGAAAACAGAACAAGAATCAACTGCAATGTAATTACCGGTTAGAGACCATCCAGGAATAAACACTTTTCTGATTGATATCAATTATATTTTCATTGTGCTGAAGAAACCTTCCTTGGTGTCCATATGCACGAATTACAGACAGGCCAGATACGGTCTCTCCAAAATGAGAGTAGATTGGTGACCTTGTGACGGAATCCAGACGCCTTAGCTGGCGGGATGTGGTCACATAAAATCTCTAGGTCATTTAAAAGGGGAAAAATATGTCATTAATGATTTTTTTTACATTTTAACCAGTGAAAAGGTAAATTCATTCCTATCCCCAACCTTGTATAATATATAATATAGAATATTATACATATTTAGAAAAAGTTATCAACAGGGACAATTGTTTAAAAGCTCTAGTATCCCACAGAAACCAATCAGTGGTTGGCTTTCATTAAGCTTTCAGTGAATGCAAGCTGCTGATTGGTTGTTATGGGCTACTAAAATTCTGTAAAGATTGTCCTTATTGATGAATTTCCCTAATTATGTTTAATTCATTTATTATTCTCTGTGCTACAGTGGAAAGTATTGAAAGTGAACATGGGTACAAGTTTGTATACTGTACAGAACCAGGTATGGGATAAAAAAATTCGATATTTTTATAAGCAGAAATGCTGCAATTAATGAACAAACTCATTGTCCAATTTTGAAACAAAGGTAAATGTGACAATCCCACACACACAACTCTGAAAGGACTGAGACAAATGGCACACCAGGCATTTCTACAGCATGCAGCAAAATGCAGAAAATGGCAAAAAAATAAATAAAGGGGAAATCCTTCATTTCAATAGGAGGCTACAAAAACATGCAGTGTATGAAAAAGTCACTGGGCATTTTGATGCGGTTACCCCCTGAAATAAAGGGGCAGCAGTTTTTAGGCATTTTTTCTGCATTTTGTGTTTCGTTACACAGGTTACACAGATAACACTTTTTGGTTTTGGTAAAGATAAGACAACAGAACAAATGTAATCTGTAAAAATTAAAATTTTAGGGTAAACCAGGCAAAATAACAATAACAGACAAAACTGTGTTGAAGAAAACAATGAAAATGTCAGCAACTTCATTAGAAAACCTTGTTTAATAAGCATGTGTAATGGCATTATAATGTGGAACCCCCCTTACCTGAACAAAGTAATACAATATGGCCAGTGGTATGATGACTGCAGCAAAGATGGGAGTAGCTAAACAGATCATAAGCAAGGTTCCAATAACTCCCACGAAGCATGCAATCCAACTACGAAATGACATAGGGATTGTCTCATCCACAGTCAATATATCCTGCAAATAAAATGATTGATAAAAAATAATTATTATATTTACTTGCCCTTCATGATGTCATTACTGAAGATCGTCTTCCTATTAATAAAATTGCATTGTGACAGCTGAAATAAAGGCTTATTCCATAAGGTTTACACAGGTTGTTTAACATCATAAACCTAAGATATGCATGGGAGTTATTCACTAAAGTCCAAATTGTTGCGTATAGGTGCGAATTCACCAGATAAAGACAGTGACAATAGGCTGCTACTGTCACAGTCGCATCTTTATAATAAGAATATTGTCACAGTCGCGACTTTATTATGGGAAAGTTGTCACAATCTTAACTTTAAAAAATGTTGGCGACTTTACAATGGGGAAATTGTAGCGGATTTACTATGGGAATCCGCTGTTTGTCAATTCGACAGTCGAATTCACACCTTAGTGAATAACCCCCTTGGTCTGAATTTATGTCGACAGAATAAATGTGAACAAGGCTTTTGGAGCCTGGTGGGATACAACCATAAGTCATTACAGACTTCTTATTTAAGTTTTAGCAAGAAGGCTTCAAATTTACCTTCCTCTTGATCAACCACGTACAACTAGTAATAAGTAGATGTCCTAAGTCCATAAGTAGAAGTCCTTTCAGGAATAACCATCTTTAATAATATGCTGAAGAGACATGATCAGTCCACCAGCATCATTATCATTATAAGTCAGGGGCACCATGTTTCCAGGTGTAATATTATGCCCCTTTAAGAGTGGGAATACTGGTTAAAAATGCAACTTGAATTAATTATTAGCATTGATTAAAAGACCATTTTTATTAGGTTACCTTGGCAAACCTGTTGACGATACGCCCTGTTGGTGTTGTATCAAAAAAAAGCATTGGGGCCTGTAGGACATTGTGTAGAAGCTGGGTGTGAAGCATTCTGGAAGCTAGAACTGTGCCCCCAGCAACAAGGAAAGCCCCCAAAAGTACAAAGATGGCTGGAAAAAACACATTGTATGTTACTGTGGTGAGAGGAGGTGAAACACATTTTACATTATTAATATATCTGTAAATAAATGAATGGAGTAAAGCTTTGCATAGGAACAACAACCTGACAATGAATAAATCAGTCTTCATGTAGGTTTTGATAATATGATATTACCTTGTGCTACTCCCAGAACTCCAAATATGCCAACTCTCAGATCCCGCTGTGATGCAGGATACGTCTCATTTGCATAGGTGGAAGCATCTCCCGTCCAGTCACTAAGCCACAAGTTTTGTCCCACAAAGGCTACATTCTGCAGAATATAGCTCAGAAGTATCCAAAAACTGAACCCCCATCCTACTGCACGCATGTACTTCATGTACACTGAGAACTTCACCTGTGTCATAAAAATTGATTAATTAGAATGGTAAAATATAGGATTCTTCAATTTATAATGCACCTGTATGTTTTATAGTTAAAAGCCAATTGTACCATCCCTATTGCTTGAAGGCAATACTCTAATGTGCTGCAGTGCTGCTTACACATAGAGGGCCAAGAATAGCCAGCTCTGTGACTTAGGGGGTTATTCTTTGAAGTCCGAATTGTCGTGTAAAGGTGTAAATTCGCCAGCTAAAGACAGTTGCAATAGACTGCTACTGTCGCAGTTGCATCTTTATAATAAGAATATTGTCGCAGTTGCAACTTTACTATGGAAATATTGTTGAAGGCACAACTTTAAAAATTGTTGCTGTCACAACTTTACAATGGGACAATTCTCGCAGTCGTGAATTTGCTAGGGGAATCCACTGTTTGAGAATTTGACAGTCGAATTTGGACTTTAGAGAATAACCCCCTTAAAAGGGAAACTGTTGTCACAATAGAATGTTATTTTATGGCTAAAACTAATGCGCAATGCTGTATAAAGTAGCGTAGTTCTGGGATAAAATGATTATATTTAGACTGGAAAGCATTACCCATATGATGAAAATCGATTTCCTAGCTGTGACAAGACTAGCCTTGTTATAATGGTTACATGGATATTATACCTTTCCTGTTTCAACTGCTTCCTTCTCAATGAGCTGTTGTCCTTTTAAGCCTTTGTGCAATGTTTCAGTCTTATCCCTTGTAACATCTTTCACTGAACGCCTCAGAGTGCCATTTATACTGAAATTGGTACAAAATTGCTGTGTCAGTATTTCTTAATATTAATTAGAGATGCTTCTGTTCCATATATATTCCACCTACTACCTGCTGTTGTAATGTGGTCTCTGTACATTAACTTAAGGGTGGGTTTTCTAAAAGGCCCAGCCCAGACAAAGGTTCTGTTGGTTAATCCTGAGGTATATAAACCCCCCCACCAAAACACTCCTGAACAGGTCCTTCCTCTAAAAATCTTTGCGAGGAGGCAGGGCTGAGAGGTCAAAAATAAAGGAAACTGTAGCTCCTGTTACAGAGTGCGGTGGGTGCAACAGATAGGGACAGCAGATAGCTCTTTCTAATAAGAAAGAAGGGTCAGACCCCAGAGGTTGAGCGGTAGACATACTCCTGTCAGGTAGGGCATTGAGAGACAGTGTAAGTCCTCCCTCTCCATGATAGGAATATAAACCAAAGCTGTGTGAATCCACTGTTACATTGTCTACATTATCACTCCCATATTGTAAGTACCAGTTCTGTTAATAAAAATTACATGAAGAATGAATTACATTTCCAAAAAAAATCTCTGGTACCATGGTATTGTGTGATTATAGCCCACTATACCTAATCTGTATCCGGCAACTGGGCCCTGAGGATTATTGCTTGCTGGATAAGTTTTAGCACTTAAAGGGACCTTAAGCAAAAGCCCCAATCCTAGTATGTTACATCGTTACAAATGTATCCAGACAATACTGCATACAGTACCTAAAAGTCTTTTTAATATGAAACTCATCAAGGAAATCATGGTGAAACAGTAACACATATACAGTATGTCTTTAAAAAAAAAGGTTCTGCGTCTTGTTAAATGAGTAACTGCCCCACCAATAGATAGGGTAATCAGGCATAAGATTTACCCGCTGTATACTATTCCCATCCCTACCTAGTATTCTGATTTAGCCTGGGCTCAGTACTAGCAGTAACCCACAGCAACCAATCATACAATTTGATCAATAATCTAATTTGCACATGAACATTTAAAGCACATCTCCAAACCTATGCCTACCACATTTATCCTAGGCTAGTTTGGGGGGGGGGGGGGGGGGGGGGGGGGGGAGGAAATATATAGGTTGTGAATTTAAGATTTACCATATATAGTCATTTATAAGTCGAGAAATTTAGGTTAAAAAAATCATTTAAAACCATATACTCGACTTATACACAAATAAGATTAGGTTCAGTGCTGTTTACTTACTGACTGGAGCTTCGTTCGTACATCATCCTACGAACGTACATCCTATGAATATTGATGAGCCAGCAGACGTATCACGCTACAGAATGACAATACACGTCTGCCGGCTCATGAATATTCATAGGATGTACATTCGTGGGAGACAGACTGATTATGGCCGCGAGAGGAAGCTTTATGGAGATAAGAAGAAGGTAGGATACTCCATTAATATTCCATTCTAATATCTTTCAGCTCCTCACACACTTTACAACCCCCCACTCCTTCTTCGACTTATACAAGGGTCATAGCAAATTTCATAATTTTTGGCCCAAAAACTGACCTCGAGTTATACACGAGGTCGACTTATACTCGAGTATATATGGTATTTGAACTTCGTATACAAGTATATTTAGAAAAAAAGAAAGAAAAAAAAATGAATAAAAAATTAAGTTATGTATGCCTTTACACTTGATGAATAAACTTAATTTCTCGTCCCATTTTAAATACTGCAGTTGTCTATGCAAACATAGAGTCCTACCTGCTGAGTTTCCTTCTATGAAGACTGTTTTCCCTTTTTACTGTTGTTGCCACAATGTCTTCAACAACTTCTGGTGTTTGAACCTGATCGTCATAATCTTCTTCTTCATCGTCTTTACCAGTAAAAACTGATTGATAAACACAGTTAGGGAACTATATAGGGAACATGGCAGCTATCCTAACTGATTATTTACTAAACTGGAGGTTTGACATTTTGGGTGTACCTTAGTGGCACAGGAACTGAAAGTTTGGCAGAGGGATTTGCATACCCAGCAGCTATCACTCTTTCTCCTTGAATCCTGCAAGTACTGCAGAAGGCTGAAACTGAGAATCCAACATGCCATGACAGTTAAAGGAGAAAGTGTAGGAATGCTTAGTAAAAATGATGGGAAAATGAAGGGGAATAAAGAGCAGAGAAAAATTGATTTACCCCAAGAAACTAAACAGGAGAAGAAAATGGAAGCCGATTTAAAGGTACCCAAGGGAAGAATAATAATAAATGGTGGAAACATAAGGGGGGAATGAGTTGAGGTACAGTAGGTGGGTGAAGGTACAAAAGTAAATGAGAGAAAAAGAAAGAAAGAAGAAGAAGAAAGGCATGAGTGAAAAAGAGAGAAAAAGAGGGAGTAAGAGAAAGGAAAAAAGAGGGAAAGACACAGGTAGAAGAGTGAACTGAAACAAGCATAACTGTCAGATATGTGCACTTGTTCTTGTGGTTTCATTTTCAGTCAATCTGACCAAACACTAAAGAGACCCTAGGGTGGCTTAGCCTCTTGGAAAAGATAATAAGAGTATTATATGCCTCCTCCAACAGGACATTTACCTACTGCTTCTGTAATACCAAGCGCTTGTGCAATTACCTGTAGCTTCAGTGTCCTCGCTGTGTTCCTGCTTTGCATACAGCCTAAGGAACTCTGCAAATGCCCCATTATTCGCCAGTAGACTACTGTAGGATCCAGTTTCAGAAACACTGCCATTCACAAGGACCACAATGTCATCAGTGTATTTTAGGAAGCTAACGCCATGTGTAACTAAAATTCGGGTCTGCAAGAAACAAGCCAACAAAAAAATCTGAAAGCTGAAGACAACAATAAAAATAATATGAACACTTGCACAGGCAAACCTTTCAACCAGTGCATAATGGGTTCATAAAGGGATATCCGCCATGTATATGTTATTGTATTATTGTATTTTCTCTTTATTGGATAATAGTAAATGGGAACAAATTGTAACTTATATAAATACTTGGATAATGAATTGACTTTGCATACAATCTGCAAATCTCTGATGTTTATGTAAGATAACATCTTACATATGTGTAGCATATATGGTACATTTTCCCTTTAAAACTTTAATTCTTCTGTAGATATAGTACCCTATGGAAACATAAGGGTTCCAGAGAGTGGTGAAACTAGGGACAGAAGTGGAACCTCTGTGACAAATAATAATAACCAGCTGAGACAACACACAAAATCAGGAATTCAACTTCAGAAATGACAAGTGCTGCATGGGAATAACTACCACGTCAATAGAAATAGCAATTTCTTTTAATGGCGTAACTGGTCCTTTAAATATGCTTGCATCCACATAGCAATCTTGTATGATTCATTTTAAATAGTTGTCTCAAATCTAATCAATATATGCATGAATTTTGGAAGGAGGAAAATTCTGAATTGTATATGATGGTCAACCTATCGGCCTCCTACATATTAACTGGTGGAAAATCAGTACTTCTCTTGTAAATATTTTTTAAAGGTTCATACAAACTGGAAAATTACCAGAAACATTTCATTCAGATATAGCGATAAGGATATCCAGTAAGGTTGGGCTTGTCCACTGGGATCCAGAAATCATGGTGGGCCTTGTATAGTTAATTTATCATTTACCATGTTTTTTTATTATGATAAAACTGCAACATTTGTGAAGGAGGAGGTGAAACCTTAGGGGCAGTTTCTCTGTGGGCCAAAGATGCTTCATTCCGACACTGCCATAGATGGCATCCACTGGCTATTGGGACCATTGTGGAAGAACACTTAACAGTTAAGACAGCTAAATTAAAATGTATTGGTGGATGATATTAGCACGTAAGACTGATTTAGCTATAAGAAGTACTGAAGTTTATTAGATTTATAGCCGCAGAGCTTTGGATCTGAGTGATGAAGATTAGCAGAAGCAATGAGTTTTTCAAACAGCTCTAGTTTTCTAGTGCCATTGTATAGAACTGGTCCTAGAGAAACCCTCAATCAAGGCTTAGTACAGTGAAGCTAATAACATTTGTAAAATAGACTTACCTTATTTTTTAGTAATCCATTGGGTCCCACTACTTTCTCAAATATGTGCTTTCCAACATGGGCATCAACAGCAGAAAGAGGGTCATCAAGAATATAAATGTCAGCATCATTGTACACGGCCCTGGCTAGACTGACCCGCTGCTTCTGGCCTCCACTCAGGTTTATACCCTGTCATGCAAACATTGTCCAAAGTAAACCACCACAAATTACAGTGACAGGCACAGCAATATTATTTTGGGTACAGTCGCCTACTTCATTTAAATTGTTGAATTTGACCTATAAAGGGCAGCTTAAATCTCAGGCTGATTGGCAATTTTTAAAGATTTGTAATTTTATTCTCAATACCTTTTCTCCTATTTCAGCCTCATCTCCTCCAGGAAGTATTTCTAAATCTGGTAGAAGGGCACAGGCTTCCAGAACACTTTGGTAGCGTTCTTTATCCATCATAGCTCCAAACAGTATGTTACTTTTCAAGGAGGCATTCTGGATCCATGCCTGCTGAGGAACGTATGCAATGGAACCCTGGAACAGATTTTTCATATAACTCAATGCAAAGTATTAACCAAAATGTTTCTTCAAAACCACACACAATTTACAGTTATCTGATATACTGTATACAGTGGGGAAAAAATGTATTTAGTCAGTCACCAATAGTGCAAGTTCCACCACTTAA
>WMED01014248.1:0-14096 GCA_019650415.1 Pipa parva | reverse complement strand
AGGATAAGCACTAAAATAACCGGGCCACAAAATAACCAACTTTGGGAAACACTGGTCTACTATATTGGCATTTTTTTGCCTTTTATTTTGAGATTTCTTTGCTACTCCTATGTTACTGACACAGCAAAAAGTTTGAATAACTCAGATGTTTACAAGTTCATCTGATATGGACATTTCAGGCTCTGTTCAAGAAGATCCAAAAAAAAAAATTTATTGGGGGGGGGGGGGGGGTCGGCAAATTCTGAATTATTAATACAGCTTAAATGTTAGTGAGACCAGGCGTTTGAAAAGGTTTTCATCGCAATCTTCCATACGGGTGTGCAGCAATGCTTTCTAACTCACACATTCATATGAATCCAAAAAGAGAAGAATAGAGGATCTATGCTGCCCTGGAGATAGAGGGGCTTATTCAGTATTGTCCATATTGTTGCATATAGGTACAAATTCGCCAGATAAAGACAGTCACAATAGGCTGCTTCTGTCGCAGTTGCGTCTTTATAATGAGAATAGTCGCAGTTGCAGCTATATTATGGGAAAATTGTCACAATTTTAACCTTAACAAATTTTCGAGACTTTACAATGGGGAAATTGTCATGGCTTTGCTATGGGAATCTGCTGTTTGCGAATTTGACAGTCAAATTTGCACCTTGGTAAATAACCCCTAGAAACTCTATATAGTGTATCCTTTAACAGTACATAGCAATGCCTGATGCCTGAGTAGAGAAATGCAATTCAACTATATTAAAAGCACTACTGTGCTTTTTAAGTCAACGTTATTTTATTATAAACATTTGTCAATCATGATATTGTGTATAGAAGGGATGCCCAACCTTTTTCTGCCTGGGGGCCATATAAATTTCCGACATGCACGTCATGGGCCACTTCAAAGTCATGACAACAAATTTTAAAGTTACAACTTCGACAATTTTCCATAGTAAAGTCGTGACTGCGACAATATTCTCATTATATAGACACAACTGCGACAGTAGCAGTATATTGCTACTGTCTTTAGTTGGCGGATTCACATTTATATGCAACAATTTAAATCGCGGGCCTGATATGACCTGCGGGCAGTAGGTTGGGCATCCCTGGTGTATAGGATAAGTGCCCACATTGTGGTTTACTGCCCTATACCCTAGCTTCTTAGTAGGGCGTGGGTATGTAGAATTTTATTTATAAAAGTGCCACAAATTTACACAGCGCTGTACAATTCAGCAATACTGAAAGAAAAAAAAAAAAATCAGTATAATACATAATTATGGGTTCAAACTATGTTTCCTTCTTAAAATAAACATTGTAATACCAAGAAATCCACCACAATCTTATGTTTGTGTCCATGGTAGGTACACATACTTAGCGTTATTCACTAAGGTGCGAATTAGACTGTCGAATTTGCAAATAACGGATTCCTATAGCAAATCCGCAACAATTTTTTTAATGTAAAGATTGCAACAGTTTTCCCATAATAAACTCGCAACTGTGACAATATTCTCATTATAAAGATGCGACTCCAGCAGCCTATTGCGACTGTCTTTATCTGGTGAATTTGCACCTATAAGCAACAATTCTGGCTTTAGTGAACAACCCCCTGAATACACAGCAGGTTTGTTTTTGCTAGGATAGGAGAAGTATTAGACAAAGACCAATCAGACAAGTTTAAGGTCAAGTGAAGAAGGCATTTATTGTACAAATGTTTCAAGTTAAACTTGCATAGTGCAGTGGCTTGCTGTCAAGTAATCTGTTATTTAAAATGAAAATTCTGGACCTTGCATTGATAATTACTGGATTTGATTAGTGTTGATTACATCACCTTTATCTAGCCAGGTTCATTGTTATGTGTATGGCCCTGGAATAGGAAAGAAAAGGTTTCTTAAATATGTAGGGATTTAAGCAACACATTCTGAAAGCATTACAAACCATAGATTTAAATGGTTATAGATTGCTTACAAAAAAAAAAAAAAAAAAAAAATTTACAGTAAGTATTCACATCTAGACAAAGTGATTATATGATTTCTTGTTTGTTTTTCAAGAGGGGATCTCTCTCATTGTTTCCTGGAAAAAGGGTAGTTTTTATCTGACTGAAGTACACGCTCAGAACTGGTCTCGGATTTGTGGCTGCAGCACTTTCAACTGGTTTATATTCCTTGTATTTTCTGTAAGGAAAGAAAATAAGTAAAATATGTATATGTAAAACTAAACTGGTGAAGACGTTTAGTTAACTCTGCAGTAATCCAGTCTTAGAAGGTAGATAATAAACTTTGAGAAGTTTCCTATTACTTCCTGAATTTTCCAGCTGCTCTGTAGAATCCTTCATGTCATGGTTAGTTCCCCATAATGCTTTGCAATTTAAACAAGGTCAACTGTTTATAAGGGCTATTAATCCATTTATATTTCCCAATAACCATAAATACTAGTTGCCAATTATAGTGCATCAGCCTTGAAAATTTGTTTTTCCCCCCCATTTGTTCCTCTAAATTTCCTAGAGGTCCTTTAAGAATTCTCAGCTGACGGCATGTACATTGCCCCCACTGTAATTTAAGGATTAGTTTAGGCACCAACAGTTATTTGCTCTGTTTGGCACTGTTAAATAAAAGGTTTCCATCATATACATTTATTCATTTATTCCCCCCCCCCTTACAATTTAGGGCCAGTTTGGTACTGAAGTTCCTTCCCTCTCTCAGCCACTTGCTCTTCATCAGTTCAGTTTGGAATGTTGAGTTAAGGAATTGACTGACAGGCTGGATAATGCTAAATAACCAGTCAGAACCTTTAAGCAGTCATTCACTTTTTTTTTTTTATTCTGAAAGGTGTGGTTAACCCAGCACAAGCAATTGTTAAAGGGCTGAAATAGTGACTTTATTTTTATATGGATTTGGTCTCTCTCATACCCAGTAAAGTGCTTGCTACTGACAGCATACACCATTATCTGTAAAGTATTGTAACTGCCTATGGTAATTAACCATTATTAATTTTGACCTTCCTGAGACACTGTTGTGTCAGTGGCAAAAGAATCCAACTAGGAAGTAAACACAGAAGAAGCTGAGAACTGATGGAACAATGAATTCCTTTGCTCACATAAAAGACTAAGGGCCTAATTCACCATTGTGCGAAGTGAGCCGCGAAGCCTTCAGCTCACTTTGCAAATAGTATTATGCGCCTGCTGATGTCCTGCATGCGGACATCAGAGAGTGCATTAAAGGGATTCCAGTCCCGGTGAGGAGACTTGAGTGCTCTCGATGAGACTGAAATTCCTTTAACGCACTCGCTGATGTCCGCATAACACCATGTGCGAAGTGAGCCAAAGGCTTTGTGGCTCACTTCGCACAATGGTGAATTAGGCCCCAAGTATATTAGAACATTTTGCCCAACCCCCATATTTAGGAGTATTTAGAAACCTGCATCTCTGCCCATACCTCATCCCACCCCCCTGCCATTTTTCTTTAATTTGGAAGAGGATGTGTGCAGACCACTTGTGTTAATCATAAATACTGGTTTACTCACGTGAACAAAAGGGCACCAATGAGCACAGCAACTATTACAACTAATCCCAGAGGGATCAGAATAGCTTCCACCATCCTTTCATTTGGCAATCCTAAACAAGCACAAAGATCTTTCAGTTTACTTTATAGTAAAATCATTTCTACAGATACAGTCTATAAATATTTCTCAATATTTTTTCCTGGTGTTGTCCTCTTTAGATACGTTTTTGGTTTAATAAGATCTGTGTCTAATTAACACATTTTAGTTGTTTACCATAGCCTGCTTTACCACTTTCCAACTGAAACCTGGAGCTTTCCAGATAGACAATTTTTTTTTTTAAAACTAAGGAGTTGGCTGATATGCCAGAGTGTGGCTCACCCATAGATATTATCTTGGGCACAAAAAAGGGAATATTGTGCAGTATATATTAACTCGCAAACCTGTTTACCTTTAATGTTTTAGAGAGGTTAGGAGCTGCCATATATAAAGTAGGGTTGTACCTTTAAACTTAATGACCTTTTAAAACATGGGATCATTTTCTTCATTATGCAATCATCCTTTATACTGCAGTAGTGGCTATTTAGTCTTTTACATTTGCCACCCTTGAATCCTTGTCACCTCAGCAGCAAAACCAGTAGTACTGGTGGTGGCAGAGATGGGATTAACCCTGGAATGACCACTTTAATAAGTCAGAAGTACCAGGATTTACCCTGAACATAATACACTACTGCTGCTACACACAAAAGTAGTTTGCTATGGAAGGAATATAACTTCTAAGTTAAGAGTCTCTTAGGCATATCATATCTCTGTGTAGTCAGTAGGAATAGTCCACATAACCAACGTTTTTGGAAACTTACCTCCATTTACAGATACCAGGGTACTCGCAAGAGCCAAACTTGCATCATTGCCAAGTGTAATGTTTACACAATAGGTTCCTGGCTCTTCAAAAGCTCTTCTTAAAGTTAGTGCACATTTTTCAGAAGTAGGAACCTCATCACAAACCATGTTACTTGGAATCATGCATGTTGGATCTGAAATCACTGTGCAAGCATCTTTAGGCAAGCTAGGGAGATTGACATTTACAAAAAAAAAAAAAAAAAAAATATATATATATATATATATATATATATATAATTTTAATGTTATAAAATTGAAAGCAGTGGGAAAGACAATGCTATGTATACCATGATCTAGCCTCCATTATAAAGATATCTTACCTTCCTTGGCATGTCACTACAAAGTCAATTAAGGTATTTTCTGATTGAGATGCAGACACCAGGACATTGGTCATCTCAATTATATTTACCTGGAGAATACCATCTAAAAAGAAAAAAAAAAAAAATTATTATGATACAAGAAACCCTGCAACTAAATTCAAGTTTTTAGTGAGGAGTACACATACCTACAATTGTAAGGTCTGCCTTGTAGTAACCATATCTGTAAATAAAGCAGCCAGCTGAAGGTGTGGTATGCACTTCAGTTGTAGATTCTATAGTTGTAGTTGTTGTAGTTTCAGTGGTAAAAGATGTGGTATTTTCTGTGCCTGGTACTTCAGTTTCATTTCCTGCAGTCAATACAAATCATAATATAAATATATATCTGTAGAACAGGGGTCTCAAACTCAATTTACCCGGGGGCCACTGCAGGTAGAGTCTGGGTGAGGCTGGGCCGCATCAGGTTTTCCACAAGAAAACAGATTAAAAACAATACATGGCCCTGCGGGGCAATCAGCGGCTTTGTGGGGGTAATATGCAGCTCTACTGGGTGATTTGCATCTGCTGGGGAAATTAGCACCTTTGCAGGACAATGTGCGTCTTTATGGGCTACTAGCGCATCTGCAATTTTTTTTAATTATAATGGGGTAAATTTTATGGCTGGGGGGGCAAGCTGGGGTGTGTGGGAGTATTATGGGAGTGTGTGGGCCATTGGGGATTATTTTAATTGTTAGCATTGGTGGCTGTGGGGGGGGAACCTTACTTGCCCCCGGCAGAGTGCGGTAGCACGTGCTGTTGCTGCCACTGCCGGCAGCACATTAGAGGAGAAGGAACCTGGAAGCGCTGATCACATGCGCTTCCGGGTTCCTATTAGCTTCTGTGACCGATCGGGTCACAGGAGCCCTCTTCTTTGCACGGAGGGAGTCAGCCAGGACTCCCTCTGTGCCAGATCCAGCGCTCCACCAGCGAAAAAACAAACAAACTGGTGGAGCGCAGGACCGGGGGCCGCAAACTAGCGTCCTGAGGGCCGCAAATGGCCCACGAGTTTGAGACCCCTGCTGTAGAATAAAGGTTAATTGAACGATCTCCATGTCTTGGGAGGGGGGGATTTGGGAAAAAACATGCCATTACAACCCCACCCAACACAGATTTACACAAGAAGAATATCAAAAGTTAAAATGCCCAAGGATTTTTGCACATGTAATAAGAATAATTCCAAGATCCAATATTCTTACCAGTTGGGGTCTGGGTGGTAGAAGAAATTTCAGTTGTTAGAATAGCTGAAGCAGCTGGGGTAGTTGAAACAGGTCTACAGGGTACTGGTATTGCTGCTCTGATTGTTAGATTAAGACTGTAGTTTCCCACCATATTATACGTGTGTCTGGTAACTGGGTTATTTGAAACAAATGAACGGTTTCTATCTCCAAAATTCCAAGCAAACGATACCACAGAATTATTAAGATAGTGGCTTGGATCATGGAGTCTGACGTCAAACGTAATTGGAGAATCCTTTATGAAGATGAAGTCTGAAGAATTGCGATCATTCTTCTGGGAGATGTTGACATAGAAGGTAATTTGGTCTGAGAAATAAAAAATAAAATCGTAATACATTTTTAATATTAGTTTTAAAACCTTTATTCCCACATTGTTATGTGCACGAGTGCAGAATTTGAATAACTCCCATGCCAAGTCAAATAGGAAATTTTTTGGGGGTGTTAATAGTACCTTTTGAAAACTGAAGCAGTTTTATAAAAATTTTTATGCCCTTCTGGGTGAATTTCAAAATGTTACCTCCTGCTAAAGGGATGTAGGGATCTAGTTTGTAATTGAGTTTTGCTGTAGATAACAATGTTTTATGCATAAATATATTTCTTATTAGCCAACACTTTTTTTTTTTTTTTTTTTTTTTAAAGCCCATTATGCAGGGCTGACTGGACATTAGCTTGGTTGCTTACTGGATAGAAAACCCATGCACTATAAATTCATATTAATGCAACCAAACATACAGTGGGAGTGGGGTATACAGGGCCAGTTCTACCGATGGATGATGTGGGCGACATCTATTTGAGGGGCACTGTCTCCCATCGCTAAACTCCTCGCCAACAGCATTCCAGCGAAGCACCTCCTCTAATGAGGTAAGTTGAATGAGACTTGGCTGCTTTGAGTCTTGTCAGCTGTATTCGGCAGCTGCTGGCAAGACCCGAACATCTAAGGAGCGCCGTCGCATTCAACTTACCTCATTAGAGGAGGTGCGTCGCTGGAACGCTGTTGGAGGTGAGTGCCCCTGATTGTATACGTAATTTATGCTAGATACATAATCTGAAGACCAACTTCCAAATAGAGCTTTCTTACAATTAAGAATTAAAGTTGATCAAATAGTGTTCAATGGTGCAAAACAACTAGGTTACAAATGTCAAACAAAGTTCGACCACATCTCCCGTTTTTCTCCATTATCTAAGTAGTACATATTGGCACCCTTGAACTGGGTAAATATTCCCTATGCATAAGGCAAATTATTTCTAGTCTAAACCTTAGGCTTTTAGCTTCCCTTCTGTGCTCACAGTAAAGCAAGGCATACCATTTTATTACGGATGGGGGGTGGCGGTTGGGAGAGAAAAGCTATGAATAGAGGAGACATTCTCCCCAGCAGTCCACTATCCATCCTTAAGCCATTGCATAACAGATTTTAGGCACATCAGTAAGTATTGCATATAAAATCTAATATGAAGCATCACCTGTAACAACATAGATCAAACTTGCTTTAGCAACAGGGCAATGTTGCCTGTGGCCTCTTCTGTAGACTGTTACTTCCATCATTTGTGCACCAACAGTAATGTTTGTTGTATTTAGGGATAACATTGCTGAAGATCTCCCAGTTTGTTGGTAGTATTGGCCTGTAAGAAGTAACTTATTAATAACCAGATATTTATAGCATAGGCCAGATAAAAATAAAAAAACCCCAGACAAAGACTACTGCATCTAACCTAATGTTTTAAAGATGTATATAAAATTCCTTGCTCTCCAGTCAGGGCAGTATGGAAAAGGTTGTCCATCTGGAAACTTGTTGTTAAAACTACAGTTTCCCTCATTACAGAAATCTAGCCACTTGGTCCAATTATACACATATGGATTTTGGAGACTTGAAGAACCTGAAAAATATTCAGAGCAACTTTAATCAATTCAGATAAAGGACAGTTTTTACCACTCAGATAAATCTCTGCAACCATGGTCACATACCATTAAGGCACTTTTGTTCATAGACAATATCTCCATTTTCATCTTCTTTCTGACACCTGGGAAACTGCAGGATCACGGAAAAAGAAACATTTGACCCTATCAGTGCAGGGCTGTCACTGGTCAGATGTGCTTCTACCTTCCCGCCTAGAGGGAGAAATAAAAAAAAAAAAAAATATATATATATATATATATATATATATATATATATATATATATACACACATATATATATATATATATATATATATATACACACATATATATATACATACACACATATATACATATACACACACACATACATACATCTATATTTAGAGGCCATATTTCTAGATAGAATGTTAGCGGTATTCTTGAAAAAAAAAATATTAGATAAAACACTGATCAGCAATACAGATGAACAATTAAGTAGGTTAAAATGCTTAGGATTTATTTCATATGTTTTATAAAGACTTCCACCTCTTTCTTCTAATCATCCTTACAGTCTAGTATATAAATTGTGGGAAAGCCAGAGGAGTTGAGCCTTGTTAGAGCACTAAAGAAAAAGCCATACTGATGCTACAAGGAGTATAAAGTCTCTAAATGGACTTCTTGCTGTCAAAGTGTCTGAATCAGTAGTTCTCCCTCATGACAGTCATGCTGTTCTTTTAATTTCTTGAATCATGTGACAGAGCACAAGAACCAACTTTGAATTCTGGTCATTTTTACCACACACCCCTCCCCCAACCCAATAATCCAATTAGCAGGAATGATTATAATAGTCCATGAAAACTGTAGAACTTTCTGATAAGGAGATATATTCCCCCTGGGGCACACATGTTCAACCTGGACTTCATAATGTTTCAGGAGGAGTTCCTGTACAAGATTGCACATAGGAGTCAAACAACTTTGCCTGGAAGTAGTAACTGTGGGTCACCAGCATAACCCTCAGTGAATCCAGTGGGAAAAAAAAGCCCACAGACTGCTCACCTAGTTAATTAGGGACAAACCTGTTTATTGGTGGTGTACAACTAAAACATGATATAGTAGCGTGTACAGTGTTGGTCATAGACATAAGCATGTTATGAGTTAGCTTTTTGTTCTACAACATACATAAAGAGAACCAAGTAGTCTTGAAAGCTTGTATTTACCATCTATTCAGTTAGCCAATAAGAGGCATTGCCTATATTCCACTCATCTCTGCTTAAAACATGATACATTTTAGAAAGCCACCTCCACCCATATAACATTCCCAGGTTCATTAATTAAGGAAAGTCTTATATAATTTCTAATGAGTTTGCCAAACCCATGTTAAAATACACATTTGGTTAGTACAAAGATGGAGCCATCTTGATTTCTTTCTGATCTTTGTTATTTCCATCTCAGCAGCGAGGTACAACATTACTGTTAAATTTTTACCTCTCCAGCACTTGTTCCATTTTGAGTCCTCAGGCTTCCAAGAAGGATACAGCTTCTCATCCCAGGAATTACCATCAGGAGACCAGCCACGTATCTGGTTATGATGATTCCCATGAGCTGATTGTCTTCCAGAAACCATCACATCCTTAAATCCTGAGGGTAAGTGGTCCATACAGATTTAGAATAAAGCATTAGATAGTCTTTGGATATTGCACAAGTTTGCTTATACTTAAATTCAAAAGTGCACCATACATCTTTCGGTAATGACTAGAAGCAGGTTGCTTCAGTTGTGAATGATTAATATTACCAAAGCTTTCATTTAACATGGGGTTATTAAAATTTTCCAACTCCAGATTAGACTATATTACCCCCTGAGAGAAGATTTGGATGAACTGGTTAGATTATATAGATTAAAACAGTGAAATACAATGGAAACATTTTTTTGGCAGAAATAAACCCATTTTATGCATAAATATCAGAAATAATGACTGCATGAGATCACTCACAGGGAGCATTTGGTGTGATGTACCTCAACAGCATCAGATCACAGGACGCAAGAGGTTTTCATTGTAAAAACTGGAATTACTAGTTTTTAAGGGGCGGTGGGAAGGGAGGCAAGACTGTAGGCAGTACAGTGAAGAAGGCAGAAAGTGAACTATCACCATTATCTTTTGTATTTAGTCATTCAGAGTGTATTTTGAGCTTTGTAACAAGATCTTCCCATTTGTTGGAGAAGAATATATAAATAAAAGTTGAAGTGAAACTAGTGGTAAAAAACAAACAAACAGAAAAAAAAACAAACCCTGCACACATCTGCATTGTACTGCTCACTGGGAGATTGGTTTCATTGGTCAGTACGCTACATATGACTGGCTGGGCTCCCCTGAAATAACCAACAATAGGGGGTTCCCTGCGGCATCTCTTTCCAGGATCCCGGAAAGTTTACTTCATTTAGTCCATATGGGGCATAGTGCTGTGCTGTAACAAGTTAATCCTTTAAACCATGGCTGCAGACAATATGGTATATTCTAATAAATGCTAAAGGATCCGATTTTTAATTATCCTTTCTAGTAAAGGGGGCAATCGTGTCAAATGAAAAGTTGTGGAGCTTTGCCAGAAGAGGATTGTGATTCTGCAGCTTGAAGCAGGAACCAGCCCAGAAGAATAAGAAGAAACTGAGCTTGCTTAAAGAGGTTCGCTGCCGCAGAATGTGGACAAAGCAATTGTCCTTAGGTTAGGGGAAAAACTATTCATCACACCATTATTCTTCAATTGCTCTATTCCACAAACAGGTTATGCCACCCTAAAATGTAAAAAAAAACAAAACAAACAAACACAAAAAAAACCAAAAAAAAAAAAAACACAAAACAGACACACCCATGCAATTGACCCTACTCTACCAGAAATAGGATCCTGTATTTCACATCATAATATGCGCCTAGAGTCTTGAGGGAAGAAAAAAAAAATCTAAACCAAATGGTGTGTTAAAATATACCACAATAATATATCAACAATGTAAACTCAACAGCATCTGTTATGGGGTAAACAATTAGGGTTATACAGTTATTGGAGGATACTGTTTCTGGATGGAGATAAGCAGCACAGCCTCAGTCTGCCACTTTTCTGTCTGTACTCAGAGTGTCTTTACTGCATCTCCCCTTCCTCCCACATATACACAGGTAGGCAGCTTTTGGAGTTCTGACCTTCCTCCCAGCAGCATATCAGCAAGCTGCCTCCTGTCACTGTTTCTCTGGACTGAACCAAGGTAAGCTGTGCTCCATCCATACAGAGGCGGTCCTGGCCCTATTTGCGCCCTGGGCCTCCACCCCCTGCCCCCCACTCACCTCCTCTAATGAGGTAAGTTGAATGTGATGGCAATCCTTAGATGTTCGGGTCTTCTCGGCAGCTGCCAAATACAGCCGACAAGACCTGAAGCAGCAAGGAGTGCTGTCTCATTCAACTTACCTCATTAGAGGTAAGCAAGGGAGGGGGAAGGTCAAGTTTAGCAATGGGCGAT
Organism: Pipa parva; assembly: GCA_019650415.1. Classification (NCBI taxonomy): domain Eukaryota; kingdom Metazoa; phylum Chordata; class Amphibia; order Anura; family Pipidae; genus Pipa; species Pipa parva. Next base: position 2,750 of record WMED01014248.1, on the reverse strand, counting down.
AGTGCCCCTCAAATAGATTGCGCCCTGGACCGTTGCCCACATCGCCTGTTGGTAGAACTGGCCCTGCATCCATACCATCCTCTCCCCTTGCCTCTATTCAACTGCTACTAGAAGTGGCTCACTGGTAAGCTGCCAGGAAGGTCAGTACTTCAAAAGCTGCCTACATGTGCATATGTGTGAGGAAGGACCTTCAGGCAGGTTGGTGCACTGGACTGCCAGGAGGAAGGTCAGTACTCTGAAATAGTCTTCAGCTGCAGCAGCTGAAGAAAAGGAACTTTCACTCCATAAGATGAAAGGCATTTTCCCCTCCACTTTTTATTTTGGGTAAGGTCTTATGGAACAAAAGAGGTAGTTAGAGCAAGTAACCCATTTTAAGATAATCAAGTAAGAGCTAACAGGTATAGAAGGTTTGTACAAAAGCAGAACACCTGCACGCTACTGCACTTTTATATCATATGGAAATTACATTTCTTCAAAGGGTTACAGCAGGTCTTCTTGAAATGGTATTAACTGAGGTGTTATAGAAATGAACAGTGTGAGCAACAAGACATGAAAGATGGTACAAAAAAAAACAAAACACAACCAGAACCTATAAAGTAAATAAATTTCAAGGTAAACACCTTTAATGCTGTATGGCAGAACAGAGGAGAGGGTACATATATTAGCATAGACAGAGTAGATTAAGGTTTAGTCCCAGTTTTGTTTCACCATGATAAAATAGCCAGGAAAAATCCATAATAAACTTACATTTACTTTAATTAGATCAGATGGTGAATATTCAATCTGTATTGTTTAAAGTGTTTCTACATTACAAGAAAAGTTTAGGAAATAATGAAAACATTGTAGTGTCAGATAGTCAGTACTTTTACTCAAGTAGTAATAGAAAGGACACAGAATATCTTTAAGGAATAGGGCAACTATCACGTATACTTCATTAACTAACTAAATAAAATATGTTAGCATTACAGATCAGTGAATGTAAAACACTGGCCACTATATTTCTTGCAATGGACTATACATTCAACAGGAGGCTCCAAGCAGCCAATATATATATTTATAATAAAAACATATTGGCATTAACACCAGTACTTACAAAATAAATACAAAACTTACGTTTTGCAGAATGGACTCCTAAAACAACCAGGATCTGGAATCCCACCACCAGACTCACATATACTGACCACTTCATCCTGCTGGAATGAAGTAAACAGAACTCATTGCACCGGTATTTAAATCCCTTCCCTACATTAGGCAGCTGAGGCACATGGAAAATCAGGGTGCAAAGACTCTATCCTCCTCCCAGGAGGAGATTCAAGGCCTATCATGTGACAGAATAAAGTAAAAATGCATGATTTTAAGTTTACAGCCCAGCCTCCCTGCTCATGTGCATATGAGTCACTCACTTGTTTCAAGCCCAAACTTCTGAATGTCTGATCTATCTAGGTCATTGGTTTTATCCTGCATTCCTAAATGGAAATGGCAGTACAGGTTTAAAATGCCAATGTTTCTGCAGGAAACACAATCATAAACAATAAGGTAAGGAGAACTGTGAAAATTGCTATGACAATGATAACACTATCATTATTAGCATTGTTATGAAATGCCAAACAAAGCTATACATAACATATGATTTATTCTAAGATTATACTTTCCCTTAAATTAAAAATACCTGGCCCAAGGCTGAACAGTTATTCATACAGACCTGCAAAGTGAGTATATTTCATAAGGGATATTTATTACCAATAATTAATGTCTGTCGCAGCGATAGGCAACATGTGATAATGTTGCCATGATTAAGCGCCTTGACGCGCGAAACGCGTAGGCACTGCCATGTTTGATTTTAACATGTTTTAATGGGGTTCTAATAAAGGAAAAACTCGTTTATACTACAAGGAGTGCTGGAGTACATCATTGTTTAAACATGTGATAATGTGACATTGTTTATGGCAATGTTTATTTTGTGCTAAAAGTGAAGTGAAATGGTAGGTTTACACACGCCAATATTCTCTTTAGCAAAAAGAGAGACTTTTTAACATATGTTCACATGTTTAAATTATGCCAGACAAGAGTAGGTAAAAAGTCTCTGGGGGTAATTCAGGAGAACCCTTGTGAAGATTCTCATCACTTCGCCGAGTTGGGTACGCGCTCACTGGTCTCCTCCACTCAGAGATCAGCGAACGCTTTAAAGGTACTTTGGCAAGGCGACCACTCGATGCACCTCGCCGAGCCGAAGTACCTTTAAAGCTTTTGTTGATCTCTGCTTGCAGGAGACCAGTGAGTGCGTACCCAACTCGGCGAACTGATGAGAATCTTCGCAAGGGTACTTCGATCTTTCCTGAATTACCCACTCTGTTTTTTGTACTTATTTTTCTCTGCATCAATTAATATGAAATTCACAGAAAAATGAATTATGTATAATATTTTAGTATTAATAATTTTAGCAATAAAAAAAAAATCAGCAACTAATTTTCTGGTGAATTTGGCAACAATAGCTTTTGTGTGTAAGAATGCTTTTTTTCCCCAAAATTCTTTTATTATGACATCATAAAAGAACATAACATTTATTAAAAATAAATTTGTTGTATATTTGCTTATACATATTAACCTTATAAATTGTTAATCATTTGATTTTCTTTAACATGTCAATTTGGTTATTGTTTTTCATGGATATGAGTTGTGAATTTGGTTTGAGTATACAGTGATACCTCGGTTCTCGAACGCCTTGACTTTCGACCAAATCGGTATTCGAA
>WMED01014247.1:0-14096 GCA_019650415.1 Pipa parva | reverse complement strand
TTCTTCTTCCTTCTCCTCCCCTACCAGCAATTCATGGGGAATAATCCTTTTAATAATTAATGGTCACCCCTGCACTTTTCACTTTTGGAAAATATTGGGAAGGGCCTAAACCAGGGAAAAATAGAATTAGTTTTGGTTGCTTAACTGATTAAGTAAGCTACCACAATTTCAAAAATAATAGGAAATATCCCTAAACAATTAGATCATGTAACAGAGTTTTCCCAATTCTCATTTCATGTTTCAAAATACACAAATACAGTTAGGTAATCTATGAACACTAACACACATGGTGCATATTATCAACATCCCTCCATCTCTAACAGTTCATGGATTCCTACATTGTGGGGTAATTTGTAATAATGCAACTTCTCCCAGAGTTTCTCAAGTTTGTAATTGTCCTGATCTTTAAAAAGAAATCTGCCTTTAAAGGAACAGTTTAGGCACCAATAGTTATTTGCTGTCTGTTTGGCACTGTTAAATAAAAGTTAAATAAATGCTTTCTGTCATATAAATTATTTATTTATTTCCAACCTTCACAATTTAGCGCCAGTTTGTTACTGAGGCTGCTTCCCTCTCTCAGCCACTTTCTTTTCAGTGTAAAGGAATTGACTGACAGGCTGGATAATGCTAAATAACCAATCAGAACCTTTAAGCTGTCATCCACCTTTTAACTCTGAAAGGTGTAGTTAACCCAGCACAAGCAATTGTTAAAGAAAGGGCTGAAACATTCACTTTATTTTTATATGGATTTGGTCTCTTTCTCATGCTCAATATCAGTGCTTGCTACTGACAGCATACACCATTAGCTGTAAGTACTGTAACTTCCCACTGTAATTCATTAACTATGAATTTTAACCTTCCTGAGACACCGTTGTGTCAGTGACACAAGAATCCAACCAGGAAGTAAACACAGAAGGAGCTGTGCACTGCTACACAGATGGAATAATTAATTCCTTTCATCACATAAAAGACTGACTAAGTATATTAGAAAAAAAAATGTATTATGCATTTACAACACACGTTCCTTTTTATTAATCAGGCTCGACTGTTCCTTTAAGAAGAGTAGCAGAACCGGTTAATTTATAATTATTCCTTCCAGTTTTCTGGCTGACCTGTAAATTTTATCAACACATGTTTTTCTGAGTAGGTAATCATCTACACACAATTTGTTAAAGTGGAATGGGGCTTTGTACCCAAAACAGACTTACAATCTTCTTTATCACACTGAGCTTAAGTCTCTACTAGGCAAATATGCATTACATATTGTATCTATTTATCATCATGAGCAGGAAGGTCTTATTGCTTCCTTTAGAGAGAAATATCATTATACACTAATGGAACAATTTCCTTTAGTAGCCTTATTGTATTTTAATGTTTCTATGAATATTACAAGATATAACATAAGATATGAGAGTACCCTCTTTCTACTTAACAGAAAAAAATATATATTAAAGGGTAATTTTTTTAATGATTGGTCAGTTTAATGTCCTTTTACATATAATTTGTTACAGTGGACCTGCCAGATGAACTTACAGGAAAGTTCTTTGGAAGTAGTGTGTAGCTGGAGCCTAAGTATAAGGGCCTTATTGACTAAAGTCCAAATAGTCGCATAGAGCTATGAATTCACCTGTTTGTCATTTCCTGATGTTTTCTTATTGACTAAACTATGTGAAGTGGTGAATACGTAACCAATTTGGGCAACTACAATAGTTGCAATCTTATGCAGCTTTTTGCATCATTTTGGCGTGCACAGCTACTTTAACTATTGACTAAGATACGGAGTTTGTCAACACATCAGACTGGCAAATGGGGCGGGTTGATGGCAGGGCTCCAGTGTTGCATAAGGTGACTATTCAAAAGTGACAATTTCCACTGCGACTAAATGACAACATGACCTAGGGACAAGGCGACATAGGAATAGATAGACTATTCACAGAAAACAGTGGGATTTGGAGAGACTGACCTCACTTCCCTTCAATTGTCGAATTCGCCTCACTCGACATGACTTCTTATCCTGCCTACTATATGACTACGTGATTGCTGCTGTCCAACTGTATTCTCCTATTAGTCAATAGTGAGAAGTTAATTTGCGACTATTTTGGCAATGCAACCCGAATTGTAGAGAGATTAATTTGACATATGAATTCACCCTTTAGTCAATAAGGCCCTAAATCTAGTGGTGACAGAACTATTTGTAACTGGGGTATTCCTCCACTTCCCTGTAGCTTTGTCAGCTGACTTCAGGTTGAGTTGTGGGGCTTGGTCAAATTCATTGATCATGATGGTACATCACACTTCCTAGTGATTTAGTAAGAGCTGCATCTGAAACGTTCATTTCAATCTCAAGTAAAGAAAAGGAAAGTAACATTTAAGTGAAATCTAAATAAAAAATGTTCTCTGTTTCTTATAAATTTATGTTTATACATTTGAAAGTTTATTAAGTGTGTTTTTACAGTCATTAAAAGAACTTGACACTTAAATCATATTCAAGACTGCTGTAAAAGATTTAAAATTGGGGGATATTTACTAAAGTTATTCACTGTTTTTTTACTTACTTTTTTCTGCCGCATTTTCTTTTTCCCCTTATTTATGTAAAGAAAAAAAAAATGATTTATCATGATTAACAGTCATGCATTCATATCGCTAGAAATTACATTACTGCCAATGGAGCCCTTTGATATCGGTATCAAATTTTTCTACCAGGGAATTTTCAGTGCCACATCTCCATAGGGTATAATGGGTTTTTTCACCACTGTCAACCTGGAAAATACTTGTATTAGTTAAAAACAAAAGTATAAAGGGGCCTGCTAAATTTCAATATCAGAGAAAAAACAGGCAGAAATTGGGCAAAAAACAGAAATTGCTTTTAGTATAACCCTCTAAGATGTTCCTGTAAATTTAGAATACTATCCTTTAAATGGAAAATTGATTTTTAACTATACTTATTCATATTCTACTTACCTGCAGTGTCCAAGTAAAACATTTGGTGGCTTTGACTCAACAAAAGATCTCCCGGATGAAGTTATTATGTTTGCTCGAAGTCACCCAGCCATGTACAATCCTGTTTTTCCTATCAACAATCGTCCGATCATGATCAAAACTGAAGTTGATTATCAGTTCACTCAAATAGTGGTGGATCGAGTTGAAGCTGAGGATGGTCAATATGATGTCATGTTTATTGGAACAGGTAAAAATATTTTCACTGGTGAGAATGTCGCACAGAAAATGTAAATATGTCTTGCTTTAACATTTGGTTTATTTTGTTTAAATGAGATACAATTGTTTGAAATTTCAGACATTAGACTAAACAGGAAAGGGAAAATCCCTAGTGCAAAATGTGTATAAAAGGAATAGCTTAAATATTAGCATGAGCATGAGATCAGAGCAAGGAGACGTGTGTTGGAAGGGATCTGTTTCATTCTAGGAGTGTGATATTATTGCTAAATGCCGCCATCAAAGAATGCAATTGGGTACTCGGGTCAGTTTTCAGATTCCATTGCTGTAAATCTCCTGACTCAGTTCAAATTGATGCCTAGTATAAATCACCAGAAAACTGAAGACTGGACTGAAGCTTTAGTTACTAACATTTTACATGTGTGGGAAAGCCTTACAGTTAGTTCAGGAAAAGGCCATGTGTGGATTAAAAGTTAAAGTGTGAAATTTTTGTTTTCCTTTGGTAGTTAAAGTGTCTAACCTTTACAAATAATTCCCTTTCTACAAATCGAATTCTTTTGGTGCTTTGTTAAGTCTTTGATTATCAAATAAGCTTAAGTGTCAGCTAGGATTATTTGGCATAGATATCGTAAAAGAAAACAAAACACGAAAAAAAACAGTAGACATAAATACTTAAGTTTGTCCTTTTCTTGATATATATATATATATATATATATATATATATATATATATATATATAATTTGTCAAAAATATTTATTTTGTTTATCATAAAATGTTAATTCACACAGTTGCTTTGCATAATATAGTAAAATAGTTTATGGGATCAAAAACAGACACACATTGATTTCTGCCTAGCATCCAGCAATGTTGATCCAGGCAAAGGCATAATAATCTACAAGGCAATAATAATTTAATGTTTCTTTTAAAGTCTTTTAGTGAATTCACAAAAACACCTTCCTCTGGCAGAGAATTCTATAGTCTCACTGATTTTATAGAAAAGAACCCCCATCTTTGTTATTGTGGAAAAATCCTTTTTTCCTCTTTAATGTACTTGTTATACTTGTAGTTATTTTTATAAATAGATCATGGGTGTATTGAACCTTGTTATTACGTCTCTCTTAGCTCTTCTGTTTACTAAACAAAATAACCCTAATTTTGATAATCTTTTTATGGTATTGTAATCTGCCTGTTTTTCATTACTTTCTTTATCCACCTTTGAACCTGCTCAATTCCAAAAACTGTACACAGTATTCTATGTGCCGCCTGATTTGTGAACTATCCTCTTACTGTGAATTGTACTCAACACTGGACCATTAATGCGCCCTACCCTTTTTAATTTTAAACTCATTTAATTGACATCAAATACACAGTAAAAAGATTTCATTGATGTAGTTCCCCCAGTGGCCATATTTTTATTAAATGCTTCCTTTACACATATATAATAACAGAGTGAAATACCTTTCAGGCACAAGTCAAACCTAGCCACCAGATAATAACAAACAAGTCCGCTTCCAATATTTATGCATTTAAACAAAGAACTTTGCAATTCTCTTTTGATACCTTTGTTTTTGAATAAGTAATAATAATAAGTGAGTAATAATAATTAAAATTGCTAGGGACCATGGGAAATGTGGCTTTTACTGAGAAATGATAACTATCATTCTCAAACCTGATTTTTGAGTTTTATCAAATATAACGGGCTTCATGTTTGATATAAAAAAGGAGACACTGACAACAACATATTGCAACATTTACGCCTGCTACAAGATCATTCTCAGGCAAAGCAAAAGCTTGGTAAGGTTTTGGTGCAGACTAAAAAAACTGCATAAAATTCCATTTTGTGATTGTTAACTAAAAATGTTGTCAGCATCTACTTTTAATTGGTATATGACCTCATGGGGCATCCAGGTTTGTGTTCCCTGTATCCAAGTGCAGCCATGTAATATAAATATTGATAGATGATATTTATGATGTACTGTCCTTCTCAGTCATGAGTGCTTAGGTTAGAATGATCTTTATGAATATTTTTATTCAGACTCTTTTTTCATCATTATTGTATTACAATATGTATAATTTATGTATTCTTTATAAAAGCGTGTTCTGCTATAAAAACAGTCTCTGTAACTCTCATCAGTAAAAATGTGGAATCAATGCCTTGGCAGATCAATTTTCTAAAGATCTGATCTGAGGTATTATTTCAAATAGTGGAAGCAGAACCATCATTAAAGTTATTTAATAGCCCTCTCGTCCCATTTCCAAGCTTTATACTACAGTCTATTGATCTCAAAACAAGCAAATGGTTTAATGTGTGTGAAACTATTTGAAATTCTATTCTGTAAAAACTTGATCTGATAAGCTAAGATAGATTGTAGCTTGGGTACCTGAGGCCTGATCAGTCTTTGTAGTTATTAACTTTTGTTACCTTTAACCTTCAGAATTTCTTCACATGCAGAGGTTGTGAACTTTATCGTGTATTTATATATATTTAAAGGGAAAAGCACTCATTTTAAATAAGGTGCTTAAAGGTTAGCTATCGCAGTTCTTTTCACCCTAATGTTCCACATATACACTCAAATTTTTACAGAGCACTGAAGAAAACATTACATTTATTATATGTTAAAACGATCATGAATTTTTTTTCTTGTTTTTACATTGTAAATACATATTTTTCATCAACTTCTTATTTTCATGTGTATTATTTTCAGGTTTATGTCATGATCCTGAACTTAATTATTCATTTTTTTTTACTTTGTTAGCATTATACCATTTCAACATGGAGTACATTTCTATATGTATTTTTAGCACACAGCAGTCATGCCTACCAATAATTTTGGTGTAAAAAAATGGAGTGGTATGATGTAGATACACATATCATGTTCAATATCAATTCTAAATATATAGATACTGCAACATCTCCCATAGACAGCTACTTTTTTTTTTCTACTGAAATAAATAGGGAGCTATGTGCAATATATACTCTAATATTTCCCCATGGACACTAAGCTATATTCCACTTCATAGTGTGCATTTTATTAATTCAATGCTTATCTTATTTCAGTGACATAATGATGATGCCCCAGCAGACACCTCTGCAAGTATGTCTAGACCCATTTATGCCCAGGGTAGGCAAAAGGGCCCAATGAGCTTGAAGGGGTGCATTAGCCATTTGTGTCTTTTTTTTAGCCACTGTTCCAACAGGTATGGGCTGTCATTACCATCTAATTATACCATTTCCTAAGAACTGGTATCTGAGTCTAGGGGAGAGCACACAAGTGCAAAGGCAGTGCGGTGGTGCCTTGCAGAGCTGGGTTCTGGGTTCAGTTCCACCCTGGACTTCATCTACATGGAGTTTGTATGTTCTCCCCACACTTGCGTGGGTTTCCTCCCACAATCCAAAAACATACATCTGTGTCTGTCTATGTTTGTGTGACTGAATAGGGAAATTAGATTCTAAGCTCCACGAGGCAGGGACTGAAGTGAATGGTGAATCTCTGTAAAGCTCTGCATAATATATCATCGCTATATAAATGAATAAATACGTACAAGGCAGGCACACATTGATGGCTGCATTAATTACATTGCCAGCCATCAAGTAACTGACCAATGTCAAGGAGAGACTGGAGAAGTGAACTCTTAACCTGCAAAGCATTTAAAATATCTGAATGCAAGCACAACTACTTACTGTATTTGGAGGAGCCCTGTGCTCTTGGACTGCTCCTGCCCACCTGTGGGAGGAAGGTAACATTCTTGAATAGCTGTGCATTTTGGTTCTAATGGCATGCACATACAAACACATAGAGACCATTAATCCCTTATTTATTCTTGAGCTACAAGTCACTTCATATTTTAAGTATTTATATAAGTATATATTTTAAGTACATATTTTAAGTATAAGTAAATAATGATGAATGAACCAGATCACTATTATTTTATTATAATAAAAAATATGAGTAACGAAGCAATAAACTGCCACTATATTCCATATTATATGGTATTTCCAAATAAAACTTTGTAAATCCCAAACAATAAGTAAATCCAAGCTGCATTATAATTTATAAGTCACTGCCACCATTTAAATTGCTGGGTCCCTCTTACTATGACTTACTACTGTTTCTACATTGCAATCCACTGTTATTGTTTTATTTCAAGGGTGAGGATGTGATTTGAAGTTAGGCTAACTTATATGCAGACATTATTTCTCAGGTTTTAGTGTCCTTTTAATGAATTAAATAAATGTGAATAGGCTTATAATTAAGGTTGTTGTCTATAGAGCCACCTCCATATAGATAAAAGAAAGGTTTGGTAAGCATTGGATGCACTGTGGCTTTCTGGTTCTCTAACTCCAAAACCATACTAGGTTAATTAAAGCCTGATTAAATGGGCCTAAGTCTGTTTGTGCATTTATTACATAAGAAAGCAAGTTATACAAGTAATACATAAGAAAGCAAGTGATACATGGACTAAATTGAATGGTTAAACTCCTCCTGTGGAGGATGTAAGTGATATATACATATGCAATATAGTATATATTTAATATATATACAGACATCGCTTCCTAGAGAATGAGCTGTACAATAATTTTAAGCATTGCTTTTCGTCTGAGTACTGAAGTAGCAGATACCCCCATGGACAAACCCTAACAGAGCCAACATTTAAGTATATTGCTCTTACATTGGATACTCCATGCAATCATCATTTATAGAATGGATTCAATAAACAATTTCACATTATATTTGTGCTTTCCTTTTAAGTCTATCTGATAAACCTTCTATGAAATATTTTTCCTTGTTATTGTGACTTATTAGGGAAAGTATAAGGAAAGCCCACACAACAACTTTTATTATCACATAAAATATGCATGTGTGAGAGGCTGTCCAGACTGTCCATTTTTACAGGAATGCTACATAGTAATATTAAATGAACTGCCTCAAGCATGCAGCTGTGCTATTTTAAAGATGTAAATTCTGTTGTAATGTTACTTGACAAGTGCCCTTAAAGATCTACAGATATAGTATCTTTTGTTCTGTGTCTGTAGCACTTTGGTTGACTTGATATATGAACTTTTAGTGCCTTGGATAAGTGTACAAATACTGAAGTAAATTGAGTGACAAAATATTGGACCACTTATCAAAATTATCTGATAAATTGTGGGCTAAGATATGCCAATTTAATATTATTTGTATCACCTCAAAATTATCGAACATTATGATGAATGAATAATTAATGTTTTTTTGTGTTTCTAGATCAGGGGTCAGCAATCTTTGCAGAGGAGGGAGCCATTTCTCTCCCTCCTCCACCTTTTAAAATTGCTCCTGGAGCTGCAAAGGGGGAGGAGCGTGTACAGTCCCGGTCACATGACCTTTGACGTCCCATCACAAGAGACATCAAAGGCCATGGGCGGGTGGGAGGGCAGCTAGCTTGGAGTCGCAGAACATGGCCAAAGAGCCAAATGCGGCTCATGAGCCGCGGTTTGCCGACCGATGTTCTAGACCGATACATTTGACTTATCAAACTCAAGAAAAATTCCAAAATACATACCTGAATTTATATTTTTCTGAAGTGTGTATGTTTTCATTTGCATATTTTTACATTTTGTTTTGGCTTCTGTACATCACAATAGATAATGCTGACAGCAACTATGAATCAGGTGACATTGTAATTGATGTATATTATGCCTTTTGACAGTAGGAAACTGACAATCGAACCTATTATATAATGGCATGATTTAAATGGCTACTATCAATCAACCAATAACAGGGCATGTTATGCAAAATGAAACATTTTATAAAAAAGAGAAATTGATTGATCAGGTTCATAACAATCTTTGTAGCAGTTTAAGTTTAACACAAGTGTGAGGAAGATAGTTAACAAGTATATAAAGTTAGAAAATTGTCGTTCAGTGCTACTGAATATACAGTGCTGCATATCCATGTATAAGTGAACTTGTAACAATTACCCTCATTAAAATAAAATTAATAGCAGAATTACTAAGTACTGCAAAATCATTCATGAATAAAGTGCTTATCATATTTCCAAACTGAGGTGTCCTTTCCCCAAATATATAAAATTTATTCCAAAACAGAAGTCAGGAATTAAAGTGCACCTGTCACCTCAAAACTCTAATACTAATTTAGGTTCTACTCATTAAATAAATGTTTTTGTAACTATGTATGTATTTATAAAATGTACCTTTATACAGCATTTCTCTCTGTCATCTTCCCTGTCAGCCTCCCTTTTCTTTCCTGGTTTGGCTTGGGCGGAGCTAAATGATGATTGACATTATAGCTCCTTCAATCAAATCCCTGCTACATCGCGATTTAAGGGATCTGATTGGAGGAGCTATAATGTAAATCATCATTTAGCCCTACCCTCCTGACTCCGGAAAGAAAATGCAGGGAAGATGACAGAGAAATGCTGTATAAAGGTACATTTTTTTAATACATATATACTTACAAAACATTTATTTCATTAGCAGAACCTAAATTAGTATTAGGTTTAAGGTGACAGGTGCACTTTAAATAGAAATGATCTTAGTCTAGCTAATATATTATAGATAGATACTGAAACATCACCCACAGATTGCCACATCCTTCTGATGGTATCTTAAGTCTTTATTAGTTTTCTTTTTATCTGCTTTCAGTAGCATAATGATGTTGCCCTTCCAAACACTCTTGAAGGCATTGGACAATATATCTATCAGATACAGGTGCATCTTAATAAATTAGAATATCAGCCAAAATTTTTTTGTTTGTTTGTTTTTTCAGTAATTCAATTCAAAAAGTGAAACTCATGTATTTTATAGAGTTATTACAAACAGAGTGAACTTTTTCCAAGTGTTTATTTATGTTAATCTTGATGATTATGGCTTACAGAACAGGAAAATACAATTTATCTCAGAAAATTGGAATATTAAATAAGACCAACTGTAAAAAATATTTGGAACACAGAAATGTTGTATGTACAGTAAATGCACTCAATACTTGTTCAGGGCTCCTTTTGTATGAATGACTGTATTAATGTGGACTGGCATGGAAGCGATCAGCCGGCAGCTCTGCAGAGTTGTTATGGAAGCCCAGGTTGGTTTGATTGCAGCCATCAGCTCGTCTGCATTGTTGGGTCTGGTGTCTCTCATCTTCCTCTTGACAATACCCATAGATTCTCTATGAGATTAAGGTCTGGTGAATTTGCTGGCCAATCAAGCACAGTGATACTGTGGTTATTAAACCAGGTCTTGGTACTTTTGGCAGTATGGACAGGTGCCTAATCCTGCTGGAAAATGAAAATTGAAAAAATCCATCTCCTAATATCTTGTCGGCAGAGGAAAGCATGAAGTGCTCTTAAATTTCCTGGTAGACGGCTGCGCTGACTTTGGTCTTGCTTAAACACAGCGGACCTACACCAGCAGATGACATGGCTCGCCAAACCATCACTGATTGTGGAAACTTCACACTAGACCTCCAGCAGCTTATATTGTGTGTCTCTCCACTCTTCCTCCAGACTCTGGGACCTTGATTTCCAAATGAAATGCAAAATTTACTTTCATCTGAAAACAGCACCTTGAGACACTGAGCAACAGTCCAGTTCATTTTCTCCTTGACCCAGGTAAGATGCTTCTGGTGATGTCTATTAGTCATGAGTTTCTTAACACATGGAATGCGACACTTGTAGCCTATGTCCTGGATATGTCTGTGTGTGGTGGCTTTTGAAGCACTGACTCCAGCAGCAGTCCACTCCTTGTGAATCTCCCCCAAATTTTTGAATGGCCTTTTCTTAACAATCATATGAAGGCTGCAGTGCTTGTGCACCTTTTTCTACCACACTTTTTCCTTTCACTCAACATTCCATTAATATGCTTTGATACAACACTCTGTGAACAGCCAGCTTCTTTAGCAATGACCTTTTGTGCCTTACCCTCCTTGTGGGGTGTGTCAATGATTGCCTTCTGGACATCTGTCAAGTCAGCAGTCTTCCCCATAACTGTGTCGCCTACTGAACCAGACTAAGGGACCTTTTAAAACACAGGAAGCCTTTGCAGGTGTTCTGAGTTAATTATTCTAATTTTCTGAGATAACTACTTTTTGGTATTTCTGGACTGTAAGCCACAATCATCAAGATTAACATAAATAAACACTTAAAAAGTTAAATCTGTTTGTAATGACTCTATATAATATTTGTTGAAAAACAAATACCTTTTGTCTGATATTCTAATTTATTGAGATGCACCTGTATTAGAGCAGTGGTAATAAGGGTTCTAGGATCATTTTTCTTTTGGCAACTGCTATGCCAGCATTTTATAAAAAAAATCTAGCCAGTATCTGTCTTTTTTATTTATTTATCATGACCGGTTATAGAATTAAAAACTAAGTAAGTCAAAATTAGATTTTAGCAGTAGGATTGTCATTCTAATTAAGACAAATCCTGCCAGTAGTAGAGCCGCTGCAGATCTTTTCATCTGAAGATAAAATAATGATATATTTTTTCTTTTTAATAAATGTGTACTAAATTAGATACGCTGGTACAGTTAGGTGGAAATACATTACATGCAGATATGAAGTTCTTTAAACCTTCACAGGAGTTAAACAACACCGTTAATTATGGATGCTGTTATTTCCATGGAGGTTTCCATGGAGAAACATGAATTCATTCTTAGATAAAACATTACTTTCTGTTTGATTATATTTCTTAGCTGACTGAAGAGTAAGTAGTCTTTCTTTTATTTTTTTTTTGATTAATGATTCTGTGATCTAAATAAAATGGTGGTGGTGACCTTTGCTTATATTACCTTTTTTAAATATATGTCATCCCATGCAGTTAATATACATTTGCAGGGTTAAAATAACTAAAGCAAAAAAAAATATTTGTCCTGGTTCCACCTAAAATAACAGAGAATGTGTAAGCTAAATGTCTTTATTTTCCTTTGTAAGATATGGGGGCCGTTTTGAAAGTAGTTTCTGTTCCCAAGGAGACCTGGAATGATCTGGAAGAAGTTCTGTTGGAAGAAATGACTGTATTTAGGGTGAGTACTGCACATAATTCAATTTCCAGTGTTTAATAGTCTTGTAATTGTTTGGGTAAAAAAAGTTTTGCGTATGTTTATATTTATTGAAATAAAAAAAGCAAGTTTTGTGTTCATCCTCTATAGTATAAAATAGTAAACTCAGCTTTGACATGCAGTTCAATCAATAGATAATCAAAGTGATTTTACTGAAAACAAAAGGTTTTATTTCATTTTTCATTTAAAGAGCAATTTGATAGATCTACTGACAACACAATGTAACACCTGAGCAATCCAGCAGCCTTGTCTTTGACATGTTAACAGTAGTTTCATGGAACTGCAGGTTTATTCATCTTTCAGAGTTTATTGTAAGAGATCTTACGTTGTTCCCGCGAGATTGCTGCACGAGTTTTTCAAGTGAATTTTTCGATGGAAATGTAGCCATACTTTACATTAGTAGTATGGCTACCTTTTTATCGAAAAATCGAGATTGAAAAACTCGTGCAGCAATCTTGCGGGAACAACGTAAGATCTTGCACGATAAACTCTGAAAGATCATGAGCAGTCTTTCCGACTTTAAGACTGTTTGAAATTGGTCTTCATTTTTACTATTTGCAGTTTCTTGATTTTTAAAAAATTTTTCCTCACTTTTTTTCCTATGTTCACATTTTTGTTCGCATTTACATAGATAAATGGTCTTTGGGTTGCTAGGGTCCATTAACCTAGCCACCAGCCACAAATTAAGAGCAGGAACAGAAAGAAGTTAATGAAAAAAAATTCTACATAAAATAATTAAAGCTCAGATTAATTAATACATTGGTTTCTGCAGATCATCACCAAGGGTAATCCAATTACATTAAAATGATGTAGTAAAACAAAGAAAAATAACTAAACACAAAAACAAACTATTGAATAATGTCTTAGAATGTTGCTTAGCCCTAACTTTAACACCAGCCTTTTGACCAACTACATAACAGACTAAGACAATGAAGATCCATATCATTGAGCTAGCCAGGATAACAAAGATAGCTTGGGTATAGTAAAAAGTTTCAAGGCTCATGCTTACCCTTTCATTTGCATTTAACACACAAAAAAACTGCACTGCAGACTGTTCAGCACTGCTGCTTTTCAATGAGAACCTGACTGTCTTAACCCTTTTGTAGGCATGAATTAATGAATCTATTTCGAGTTTTTAAGCTGTTCCTAAGCTAATTAACCATTTCATAATAGGTTTCAGTCAGGCCTAAAAACCAATGACCCATAAATCCTGCATTCAATACTTTTCCTACTTGTAAAATGTGTGAAAGCTTTAAATGAATCCCCATTAAATCCCAACATTTAAATGGCAATTATATTCGAGGTCTATGGGTTGTGCGCTTAAAGTATAACTACTTTAAATGGGAAAGATATATCGCTAAAATTGTAATTTTAACATTTAATCATATTTATATATTTCTTCTGTTGTATCTTAAAACCTTTAACTCGTGTATCAATGGAAAAACTGCATAGAAAATAGTAATAAATATTCAATTATTTTTCAGAAAACAAATATTTACATAGTAATGCTGAATATGGCAACTTTGTTTTGTAGACAATGTATATGTTAAATATGTTATACATTACACATGTATTTAGCAATTCCCGAAATGTGTTTATGATAACCCTTCAAACAATGATTCCGGCACTCCGAATGAAAGTTTAAATATCCCTTTATTTCAACCACATGGGTCACATAAAATCAGTTTTAAAAAACATAGAAAACTGTGCCTATGCGTTTCGAGCGTGGCTCTTAGTCATGGTGATGCCATGCTTTGTTTTTTAAAACTGATTTTATGTGAACCATGTGGTTGAAATAAAGGGATATTTAGGGGGTTATTCACTAAAGTCCGTATTGGTGCGAATTCGCCAGATAAAGACTGCTACTGT
>WMED01014246.1:0-14096 GCA_019650415.1 Pipa parva | reverse complement strand
ACAGCCCAGTATGGGGAATGGAGGGTGGTTTGGGGCAACACAGTATGGGAAATGGAAGGTGTTGTGGGGCAGTGCAGTATAATGAAAGATGGGGTTGGGTCAGCACAGTATGGGAGGGGGTTGTGGAGGAAGCACTGTATGGGGAATGAGGGATGTTGTGGGGCAGGTAGCTCAGGGGAAAGGGGGGCAGAATTGAAGGAAATCAGCAGGGAGGGGGGCAACGGGGAAAGGAAATCAGAAGGAAAGGGGACAGCAGGGGAAGGAAATCAGCAGGGTGGGGGAAGCAAGGAGGGGGATTTTATCTTTATAAGAGGGAAAAGCTTTATCTTTAAAAATTTGCTCTTTGGGGACACACCCTATTGGAATGGCCTCACAAACTAGGGAAAAATTAGTCAGGCTTAAATTAATTTAGTATATGTTTAGACCATGAGAGGAAATCAGAGTGCCTGGAGCAAACCCACACGAGTACAAGGAGAGCTCTAAACAAACTCCATTCATATGGAATTATAGCTGTATGTGCGAGATGCTTTTGATATGATTTTATGTTTGCTATACAAAAGCACTTACCTGTCACTCTCTCTTTTTCATATTTGTGGGAGATGCCTCTTATCAACATCTTTGCCATATCGCTGTAATTTACTAATACAATTTGCAGGTCTTTGTTTTTCACGTTAAAGGAAAAAACTGGAAGTCTTATGATTGGTCTCAGTTGACTACTGTGGTGACATTTATGGAATATGAGCCTGAACTGATGTGCTTTGCCCATTCACACGGAGTTAGATATGTATTACCAGGTATGTCTGGCCTATTGCAATTAAATTGGAGATAATATATCTCATATGTCTAACAAGCTATGTTTCAGTGATATTTGCTTCTTTCCCCACCTGTAACCCAATTTTATGTGTAAACCTATCCATGTATCTGATATCTGTGTGAGATCCTCAGCAGTGCAATTTTGAACAGTTGGAAGGGCTACTGTCCAGTGCAATTATGGAAACCAGAGCCAGCTGCTATAAAGTATGACTGAAGGGCAAATGAATGAGCTAGACTAATGGGCAACTAGGTTGGAAAATCCATTTGGTTGTTTAAAGGCATAAACATATAAAAGCAGATTAAATAACTTAGAGCAGGGGTGGGCAATCTACGGCCCATGGACATCTTTGGCCCAGCTCTTCTGCCAATGTTGGGTAACAGGGATGTGCTTGCCCACCCCCTCCCTGTCCTTACCTCTTCCCTCTCCCAGCTCCTTAGAACTACAGCATTCCTCCTCTCACAGGAAGTTAAAAGCTTTCAACTTCCTGTGAATGAAGAATGCTGTAGCGTTAAGGCAGAACTCTAGATCAGACGGAGCTAGGACAGACAAGAGACAGGGAGAGGGAGAAGGAGGGGGGCCAGCTTCAAGATAACGCCCCCCCAAGACAGAAAGTAGGGAGTAGAAAGAAGGGGGCAGCATGGTGTAGGGGGTTGTGGCACCAGCATATTGGGAGAGTTGTGGGGCAACATAGTGTGGGAGGGGGGTGTTGTTGGGGCAGCACAGTGTGGGAGGAGGCTGTTGTGGGAGCAACACAGTGTGGGAGGGGGGTTTTGTGTGGGCAGCGCAGCGTGGAAAAATAAAGTGGGAAGTGACTAAGGGCCTCTTCACTTTTATTCCAGTTACCCTGACAACTGAAATGGGGAAGGGGGCTTCATGAACAGGGCCCAGCCACTGCTGACAGGGGTTAGGTTAGTTTGTAGTGGGGATGGGGTGGTAGGCTAATGGGAGGGATAAGTAAATAAAAGAGGAAGATAGTGCATAGGGATAGCCATTTTAGAAAAGAGGTAAGAGGCGATAAAATTCCCTCCTGCCCTCCCTAGTTAGTGGGGAATGGTTCTGGGGGTAGCTTGTTAGGGATTGCATGTGCAATTTGGAGGGTTGGGGTACACAGAGTTAGTGATAAAAGGAGTTAATTTTGGAGGGGGGGATGTCATGATACTTTTTGTTTTGGGAGCTTATTTTTCATAGCAGTGCAGGGAGATCTTACCAGTCTGCCAGTTTTTCAAGGGTTATTACAGGATGGATGCCTATGATTAGTCAATAAGGGTAAGCTGAGCATTGTAAATAGCCGACCAGTAACGCCAAGAAAGGCTTGGGTTCCTTGTGAATGAGTTGGGGTGGTTGTTTGTGTTAGTGACCTGGCATAGCATACCCACTGAGCTGGAGAGTGGAGGCTGGTACTAAGAACAGAAGAGCAGATTGACAGGATCTTGTTAATGAAGTCTAATATATTTGGTATTGCCTTAAGTTATGTTGTTTTTTCTAACAGGAAAATGTGGTTATTGTTATAAAAATTTTGCTGTTCACATCTGTAAAGAGTTAATAAGCTGTGGTCAGTAATATTCCAGTCAAAATGGTGTGATGGTCATAATTTATAGCGGTTCTAAGGAAGCAAGTGTTGGAGGTGCCCTGTTCATGTCATTTTGGCTGAAAAGAGCAATAGCAAAAAACTGATACTTATCATTTGAACTGCTGGCACAAGTACTGTTGAGCACTAATGAGGATACTGTAGCACATGAAGTGCAGAACTATAACTGAGTCAAGGATTACTGAGGAACTAGAGCAGCAAGAATAGCAGAACTGAAGACAGAGACACAGAAACTGCTAAACCAAAACACACACTGAAGCTAAAGTAGGAGAAGTGTGACTATATATGTTAAAGCACAGGGACATTTAAAAGCAGGAACACTAAGACTAAAAACGATAAAAATCACTGAATAGCACAAATGCTAACACTGAAGACATTGAGACATGAGGTAGCAGAGCTACACTGACAGCATGGAGACAGTGAAAAGCAAGAGACAAAGGGGGTAATTCAGCAATGTGAGAAGTGACCTCCGGATCCTTTGGCTCACTTCGCACATGCTGTTATGCGCTCGCTGATGTCCTGCACGCGGACATCAGTGAACGCTTTAAAGGGATTCCAGTCTCGGCGAGGCGACTCGAGTGCTCTCGCCGAGACATCAGCGAGCGAATAACAGTATGTGCGAAGTGACCGAAGGATCCATCACTTCGCACATTGCTGAATTACACCCAAAGACTTTGCTGAACACTGAGGACTTCTGCTTGTACATAAAGCTTAGTCTCTGGCTATCAGATCACTCAGTCATTTGTAAACCCCGGCCAATAAATCACAAGCACAACCCCTGGCTGGGACTGTAAATACTGGCACAAGACATGGCAAGTAAACTGCAAGGTAATAATAAATGGAAAGCTGAGGCCCGTCAGAATACAGGAATAGAGGTACGCATTCACTCATTCATCAAATTTTCTTCTTGTTTCTTAATTCCAATATTCTGTTCTTTCACTTTTTTTAGTCTACAAACCCTTACTTGCTTTACTTTGCTCTTAGGAAAGAAAAACAATTCTAGAATGATTGCAAACTGTCAAATTTGTAGATTTCTATACATTCTCATATCATTACGGAAAACTGTGGCAAATTTAGTGTTTTTCTAGCAGTAAAAATCCTTAGTTATTTGATCAGCAACTTTATGTTTTAGGTGATGTGTCAGTCCAAGACATTGTTGATCCAAGCATACAGAACCTCTTGGATATCTCAGAAGTTGGAGTTGACAAAACATCTGTTTATGGATGGAATTAATTTGGACATAGAGCAACCAGTGGCCAAATGTTCTCCACAATATTATGCACTGACTGATTTGGTGCAAGAAATAGCTGAGGCTTTCCACAGGGAAATCCCAGGATCCCAGGTGAAAAAAGTGTCATATTGTTAAAATTCATACATTATTAATATAAGTACAATTGCAATAATTATTAATGTCTTTAGTTCAATTCAGTTGTTTGTCCAACCTTTGTCTGCAATATTTTTTTCTATTAGGCTAGTGACATACAAGGCATTTGTTGCTGCCTCTACATGCTCCCATTGACTTGTATGTATGTATGTAGAATTTTGTTTATAAAATGCCAAAATTTACGCAGTGCTGTACAATTCAACAATACAAGTATAATACAGACATGGGAAAAGTGCATTGTGCAATACAAATAATATCACAGCCTCAGTTGTTCAGTGGTTAGTACTACTACCTTGCAGCACTTGGGTTCTGGGTTCAGTTCTACCCTGGACTTTCATCTGCATGAAGTTTGTATGTTCTCCCTGCACTCTGTCAGTTTCCTCCAGGCACTCATGTTCACTCTGGTTTCCTTCCACAATTCAAAAACACACATCTGTGTGTGAATAGGAAAAATAGATTGTAAAATCAATGGGGAAGCGACTAAAGTGAATGACAAATCTCTGTAAAGCACTGTGTAATATAGTAGCGCTATATAAAAAAAAAAATGAATTAATACAAATACCAAAAAAAAAATAGGATACTTTGTTTTAAGTGCTGGGTTGTGGTTGACACAAGAGGTTGGAAATCCCTGCCCCGTAGAGCTTACAATCTAAATGGGAGGAATACACAGATGGCAGTGTAATAAGACCTGAAACACTTGTCAATAAATACAAATAGTAAGCATAAATAACAAAGAAAGAATAAAATATATAAATAAATATCAGTGCTAGTGCTCCAAAATGTAGGACTTCAGTTTGGTTTTAAAAGTGCAGAGGGAATGTTCCTGGCGAAGATAAAGGGGTATAGAATTCCAGATGTGAGGGGCAGAGAAAGAAAACGGTTGAAGTTGAAGGCAGTATTGGTGTATGACATGCAAAGCTGGTTGCTTTGGGAGGAGCACAGTTGATGGTGAGGAATGTACGGGCATACAAGAGAGGAAATGTATGGAGGGGCAGCGGAGTGAAATGCCTTAAATTTCAATGCTTATGGGGAGCCAAGGAGCAGAGAGATTGGGAGAAAGGCTGTCCCTTCTGGGAAGAGAGAGAATTCTGGCAGCAGAATTTATAATAAACTGGAGCGGGGAGAGGTGGGAAACTGGAAGACCAGATAGAAGAACATTGCAGTAGTCAAAATGGGATAGGACGAGAGCATGCATGAGGGTGTTTTCAGTGGAGCGAGAGAGAAAGGGGTGGTTCTTGGAAATGAGGCGAAGGAAAAATCAACAGGTTTTAGCAGTGGTAGAGATGTGTTTAGAGAAGAAAAGAGCAGAATCAAAAGTCACCCCAAGACAATGTACAGATATTACAGGGTTGATGATTGCACAATCAACTAGAATGGAAAAAGTAGGTCCAGGTTTGGGTGGAAAAATGATCAATTCTGTTATAGCGAGATTTAATTTGAGCGGGCACTTGCCCTAATGTTGAAACATGAATGCTCATCAATAAGCCTGTGTTTTATGGAAAATAATATGTGTATGCTTTCTAGCAATACTGCTGTGGAACCAAGATACTGTAGTTTTTGGTCCATAAAAAAAGTTACTTATAAAAAGTCTTCAGCTTAGCAGTAAGCCTCACAGTATTGGATTGGCCCTGGGGTCCCAAGTGGGCTCACTCCGCAGGCTCATGTCAGTTTTACGCTGAAGTTTCCCCACTGGCTTACCTGCCACTGAAGACACACGTCAGAATAGCTGAACTGACTACCATCTCAACTTCCTGATCAATTGGATCAATAAACTGGAACAGGAAATCCCACCCCTTCAAGCCAATCATGGAGCTAAGCTTCAGATTTCACTAGGGTAGCTCCACTATAAGGGATGTCTGATTTTTCCTGGAGGAGAATCAAGCTTACCCTAAACACCAATTAAATTTTCACAGTGCAGTGTAGTTGGTTCTGGCTCTGCCCCCTCACTATCCAGCTCATGGCACATTTAGCAGCATACACAGAAAGTTTATGGGGGTTATTCACTAAGGTGTGAATTCAGCTGTCAAATTCTCAAACAGCGGATTCCCATAGCAAATCCACTATAATTTCCCCATTGT
The DNA here is from genome assembly GCA_019650415.1 of Pipa parva. NCBI lineage: Eukaryota > Metazoa > Chordata > Amphibia > Anura > Pipidae > Pipa > Pipa parva. Next base: position 8,232 of record WMED01014246.1, on the reverse strand, counting down.
AAAGTCATGACAATTTTTTAAAGTTAAGATTGCGACAATTTTCCCATAATAAAATCGAGACTGCGACAATATTCTTATTATAAAGACAAAACTGCGACAGTAGCAGCCTATTGCTACTGTCTTTATCTGGCGAATTCGAACCTATATGCAACAATTCGGACTTTAGTGAATAACCCCCATTATCTGTTTTTTCCTGCATACCATAGCCTTATGGACCAGTGGGTATTGTGGTCCAAAAAATATGGTAAGCCAATGGAGTATGTACAAGACACTATGTTGCCATGGAAAAACACAGTAGCAACAAATGTATTTGGTAACATTGCTCTTAATTTAGTCCAAGAGTAAGAGTAAGTAAGAGTACTTCAGTAATTGCACTTTATTGTGATTAATCATTATAGTTAGAATTACCGGTACATTGGCTTATATTTAGGCTTATAAGTGGAAGAGTGACTGCTGTACTTACTTTCCTCAGGTAACCTTTGATGTCCCATGGTCTCCTGAATGTGTGGCTTCTCGATGCTACAACTACACTGGTATAGCACAGTTGTGTGACTTTCTGTTTGTTATGTCATATGACATGGGTCCTCAGCTATGGGTAGCTGGCGCTAACTCTCCATACCAAGAAACTCTGAAAGGCAAGTTTGGGTTTTTTTTTGCAAATTTGTAATTTATAGCAAAATCTTTTAAAGGACCAATAACAAAAGAAAAAAGAATCTCATTTGCATTAGCATGACAGTTATTGTTACATAATACTAATAAAATGTTAAAATTGAAGTTGAATTCCTGTTTTTCCTTCTTGAAGCTGCAGCCATCATTTATTTGTAAGTAAACAAATCCCAGCTAGTCCTATTGCTTATTATGGAACTTTAGATAATTCATATTCATGAAGTGCCTCAGAAAGCCCATTTTGACTGCGACCAGCAGAGAGAGAGAGAGATACAACACAAACTAAGAAAATCAAGCTTTCAACTTCAAAGTTGACATACCAATGCAAGTAGCAATTTTCCATATCTGGTGTTACCGGTCCTTTAAACAGAGGCCTTGCTCATAATGAAACTGCTGCTTTAGAGTTTTTTTTTTTCTATTACTAATAGACTTTAAATTAACGAGGATGTTCACCTTGAAAGATTATGCTGAAGTAGTAATTTAGGGCAGTGGCACACAATGCGCTTTGTTTATGGAGGTGAAACCGACTTCAAAATGCAAAGAAAATTCTGAAAAACTGCAGCCCCTTGTTTTCAGTAGGAGCAAATATAACACAATGCATTATTTTCAATGGGAGCAAATGTAACAAAATGGCTGGCAACTGTCCAGATGCTGGCTACAGCAAAATATAGCAGTATGAAAATAATACCTATCCCCTCCGCTGTAGATATAAGTCTGTGAGGAGTCAAATCAATGAATGCTGCCACTTCATAATAAATTGGAGTTACTTACACTTTCTGAAATATTCAGTGTAAGGATAAAGTGGCTGAAAGGTGGATCCTTCCCAGCCTACAGTGTGACGCTGAAGAAATGGGTGATTGTGGGATCATTACACTGAATGTTTTTAAATAATAGTATATTAATGTAATTAACTTCCAGTTGTACAGCTTTCAAGCCTCATGAAAACTGGGAATTCTGTCCTGCAATTCCTATCTGATTGTTTGCATTGCAGTCAGTTGTTGTGACTAGTTGCACAAACCCACCTCAGTCTATGTCTAATGCAGTTTCAAAGATTTGTTCACACTCTACAGTGACTGTACAGTATAATGATTCTTCTCTACAGTGACTGTACAGTATAATGATTCTTCTCTACAGTGACTGTACAGTATAATGATTCTTCAAGTGTTAGGAGTGGTAACTTATCACAACTGTGGTACAAAGCAATCTCAATTACACTAATTAGGGCGAAACCTAATAAAAGTGAAAATATCAATATCGCAATATCGAATTTACTGATATTGCGATATTGAATTTGCTGATATCGGTAAATTCTATATCGCTATATTGGAAATTTGATATCGCGATATCGAATTTTTCCATCAATATTATGGATTTTCCATAGAAATAAACAGATTGAAAGGTTTCGATCAAATTTTTGATATCGCGATATTGAAAATTGGATATCAGAAACCATCTGATATCGCGATATTGGTAAATTTGATATTGTGATATCAGTAATTTCGATATTGTGATATCAGCAAAATGTATTCGATATCACAATACTGATATTTTCAATTTTATTAAATTTTGCCCTTATAATTGCATTTTAATTTATCTCTGTGATGTTGCATGCAATCAGATGGGTTGCATGTTTAAAATGAAATATTATCATATGAAAAGTTAGTATTTTAATTTTGAAAACTGCACAAGAAAAATAGAACTTTTATTATTCAAGGACCACACTGACTGTTTTGTAGCTGAGCGATTTCTAATTAGTCTCATTATTGTATTTGGTACAAAACATAATAGATTATTCCACAGGAAACAATGGATACCAATTTTACAGCTCAGCTACTAACAACCAGTGTAAGCCTTGTGGTTTAGGACTGTGCCAAAATAAAATTTCTCTGTCAGAACTCCACTGTGTTCAGGCTATCTTTATTACCATTATTATTGCAGCCTGGTCAGCTTATTAGCTTAAAGTGCAGCTGTCATCTCAAAATTAATTCTAATTTAGGTTTTACTAATGAAATAAATGTTTTTGTAAATATATACGTATTTTAAAAAATTTACGTTTATACAGCGTTTTTTTCTCTGTCATCTTTCCTGAGTTGAGTTGGGTGGGGCTAAATAATGATTGACATTATAGCTACTCTAACTAGATCCCTTAAATCACAATCTAGCAGGGATCTGATTGGAGTAGGTATAATGTCAATCATCATTTTGATCCACTCACCCAAGTCACAAAATAAAAGGCAGGCTGACAGGGAAGATGACAGAGAGAAATGCTGTTTAAAGGTACATTTTTTTATACATATATATTTACAAAAACATTTATTTCATTAGTACAACCTAAATTAGTATTAGTTTTGAGGTGACAGGTGCATTTTAATAGTTATCAAGTTTGTCTTGGCACACCTTGGCCTCAATATCATTTCTTTCAAAAGTTCCCCCACACCAAGTATGCTCAGACATTAACCCATTTAAAATGGAAGAAAGGTGCGAGCAAGTTTGTGCTATCACACTGTTTGCACTTCTTGCCATAACTAATAATCATTGACCGAATGGTTGTAGCAGTTTTGATTGTTTGTAATAGTCTATCAGCCTATCAGCGCAAGGCCTGAGATAAGGCCCCATGGGAGAGGTAGAAAATAGCATTATATTTAGAATTATATAAATTATGTTTATCTATGTGCCAGTTCATTCAATAGGTATGCAACAAATTCATAATTTGGGGATTAAGACAATGAACACTTGACTGAATTTATTTGCCTTTAATTCATATTTCTTATTAATTTACAGGTTATGATCAGTATATTAATTGGAATATTAATCCCAAAAAGCTTGTTATGGGTTTACCCTGGTATGGTTATGACTACATTTGCTTGGAATTATCAAAGGTAATTTATGTAGATGTTTGCAGCAATGCCAAGAAATTGCTATGCCCACCAGAAATACTGCAAGGCTTTTATTGTGTTTGCATTCAGTAAACCAGTTAAAAACTACTTGTAAATAACATGGAATTAACAATAACAACATTTTCAGCTGCAGGACCTGTCCTCTCCTCCTGAACAAACTAAACCAAAACTAGCCAAGGTTGCTAAATAGCTCTAATCCTACTCAATTAATATGCATGAAGTACAGGTATATGATGATTTATCAACGTGTGTATGTGTGTGTCTGTCTGTGCTTTACAAATTGTTCCCCCAAAAGGATGAACTGCACCACTGCACTGGTGGAAATAAATAGGTACTGCACCCAAAAAGAATGTATTTTACTTTCATTTCAGTTCCTGGCTTCGTGTGTCTGTTTGTTTGTGCAAAACAAGGAGTATATGAGAAGTGTATGTATGGGGGGGACAAAAGTATATGCGGTGTGTATCTGGCGGGAACAGTGACGGCTGTGTTTATGTCTGCCGAAGTTAAAGTAGAATGAGCACTGCACCCTAAGCTTATTGGTACTGAACACTTCACCCTAATCAACCAGTACAAAACACAGCTTACTGCACCCTCTTACTCTTTTCCCTATTAGACAGTGGGCTCATGGACTTACTTTCTGCAGTGGAACCATCATACCTCAGTCCAATGCTGGTTATCCTTTCTTGTAATAGTTTCTAAATATTGCATACGTTTTAGAAGACAGCTTTAATAAGGTTTCACTGCAACACCGATACAGTGTTACAGTTTGGCAATCCTGTCGAGGTTAACCTCTTTGTATCCAGAAGCTGGTAAGATTAGGCCCTCTGGCTTAGGCTGGGTTAACACTATCTGATTTTCAGCTGAGTTAGAATAACAGTATCCATTGTTTCAAGTGGGATTATCCACACAGACTATTGTGTTTATACCAAAGAATGAAATGCTATTTAGCAGGATTACTATTTAAATCCAAACCTTTACTGGTAGATATGGTTCCCTTTTCAATATCACTTAACTTTCCATTGTGCCTCATCGTTTGAGAATGGTTGCTTTAGAAAATTCTACATTGTTGTTACTATGCAGCATACATTTATATTCTTATTTTGTCATATGAATGTGTATAGCACTTATTTAATATATACTCATGTATAAGGCGACCTCGTGTATAAGTCGAGGACAGTTTTTGGACCAACAATTATGAAATTTGCTATGACCCATGGATAAGTCGAGAGTAAAACTCTGTGTGTCTAATATGCAGCTCCTTTGTTATGCTGGGTGTTCACTTCCCAGTGATCAAAAACATGTAGAAATCAGAACACAATGATTAATAAACTCTGAATGATAGTGATAACTATCACTGCTCTAATATCGAAAGATATAATAAAAGATAAAATTTATATACTCACAAAATTAATAGAATAAAAAGCTTGTCAGTGTAAAACTCTATGCTTTTCACCGCTTATCCGAGTTGCTGCTTCATGCAGCTAAAGTCATGTGATCATACCACATGATCGGTGCGTCACTAAGTTATTCAGGTTTATGGAAACTTATGCAGAAAGTAAGCAAGCATTCATGCGTTCCAGCTTGTTGTATCATGTGACCGTATCACATGATAGGTGCGTCACTAATAGGAGGGCTCAAGCTCCGATGTTGCACCCCCAATTATAAGGAGAGTGCAGGTATATACAAATGCCAGAGTGTACAAGTGTATAAGTCGACTATACCATTTTAAATGTTTTTTTAACTAAAATTTCTCAACTTATACACAATTATATACGGTATGTTACCTATATGGTAAATTAGTTATTATTCATTCTAATATGATTCTGATTCTTATATGGATCTTACTCAACTGGTTCACCTACATCTGATGATCTACTACACCAAAACATTGTTCAGATATCCTTGTACAGTCAAATTAATTGAGTAATGAAAAACACCTGGATGTATTTATTATGTACCTTAATTATAATGGGGTTTAGTGTCCTTTTAATGATTTTTTATGAATGGAAGAATAGTTGTACAGCAATTGTTGTCATGTATAATGTACTAATTTTCTTACTTTTTCAGGAGGACAAATGTATTCTTTACAAAGTCCCGCTGCAAGTTGCTGAAGGTCAGCAAGTTTCTTACAGTGAAATTATGAAGCAAATCAATAGCTCTTTTAGTGGAAGACTTTGGGATGATCTGCAGAAATCTCCCTTCTATAATTACAAGGTTCGTTATCACTTCTGAGCATTCATCATTTCCTAAGAATTTAGTAGGTTAAACTAAATCTGTAATGAGATGCCTCCATGAAATATAATTTGTATTTATCTCAATAAATATCTCTGCAGGATGACCAAGGGAACATACACCAGGTTTGGTTTGATGATCCTGAAAGCATCTCTCTGAAGGCACAATATATGACAAAACAGAGCCTAAAAGGTATAGGCATGTGGCATGCAGATACACTTGATTATTCCAATGATCCCATTGCCCAGCAACAAACAAAAATGATGTGGAAAGCACTGAGACCATAGCTTGTGTGTGTCTTGAGCCTCCTGTACACTACATGTGCACTCACAATGCAACTGTACTTCTCTGGGAATGCACTTTTGTTTACAATTTTACATTATGTTATTGCCTTATAACTAATAAATAAAAAGGTGAGGGCCTGGTACACTCAAAACACCAACAAAAAGTAAAAAGGAAGTGTTTGTTTTAATTACTTTATCCCTGCAAGTAAAAAAAAACAGAGGTTAGATACATTCATCATACTTACTTTATTTAGATGAGATGATTCCTCAGAACAAAGTGTGCATTGCAAATGAACCTTTCTAACATAATGTGTCATTTTTCTTACAGTCAGGAATGATTCATAGTCATCAGAACACATGGCAATACTGCAGAGCCCTCAAAGCTTGATCTATCTTGCCTGCCAGATTTTTAGATCAAGGGGGAAACTAGAATTTCGTAAACCAAAACCTTGTTCATTTGGGAAAATATATACTGCATGCTTTTCAGAACTACATGGTCAGTATGTGCAGAATACAAAAGTTACAGATACAGCCAGTAAGGTTTCACATGTAGTAAATGCCGATGAAGTAGGTAATCATGCAATTTTTACTGTGAAAAAAGGGATATATGTACACCTATAGTCGCAAGTAACAGAAATTTAAATTTAAAGTAAATATGGGTGGTGCTAGGGAGAGAAGGGGAAAGCAAGGGGTTCTCACCTGCACAAAATTGTCATGAAATTCTCTTTTTCATAATAAGGTACATGGATTTAAAAAAATTCCAATTTTATTATGTTGGTTAAAATAAATCTATAATTATTGGAGGAAACACAAACAGAAAGCAATCAAGCGAAATAAGCTGAGCTGAACTGGAGTGTAAGCAAACAATCACGGCTGACTTCTCTGAGCAACAGTTTAGATCTAAAAATCAACATCACAAAGAGATATCTAAATGGAATATTTTTTTTCTGTCCTAGCTAAAGCCACCATTTTTAAGTTTATAAACTATGACCGTTATAAAAAGAGACACTATTCACTCTAAAGTAATATGCATAAAGTCCATGTTTATACACATGGCATACATATTGGTAACTGAAACTTTTCTAAATACATTTTAGAAAACATATTTAATAAGGCAGTACTGTAGCTCTTTCATCTCACAGTTATATATCAACTGAGCTGATCAGAATTAACATGTAGAGCTGTGTCACGCAAAGTGTTTTTTAAATCAACATTTTTTTTTACAAATGAACAAATCCATTGATTTTACATATGTGGAGTTACAAACAAGCAATGCAGCACGTAATGCACGCGCAATCATGCTGGTGTCTAGGAGGCCAGTGACGACTTCTCCAGTCTGCTTCCCTGTGCGATCACCTAGTCCACCTGCCTCTAAAAAAAAGGTGTGCAAGGGAGTAGTGTTCATATATTATAATTCTACTGCATCACAGAATAATTATAACTTTCTTAATCACTAATGTATGTGGGTACAAACAGGAACTTGTATTTATCACCTGTCCTAAAACATGTATTAAATGAAGATCTCCAATAACACACTGCTTTCTTTTCATCTTCTCTTTTTTACTGCACTATGTGTAGCCTGGTCCACCTTCTTTCATGCCAATGCATTCTGCCCCATTTAATGGCTATGGCATTCAGCATACATTTTTGTGTTGCCTACAAACATGGCTTTCACAGTTCATAAATAAAACATGTGTATTTTATAAAAATATCCCAAGAAATATATACTATCTTTACAGGGTAAAGGGTCACACCATGCCTGAAGTAGAGACATAAGTAGTCTTGAAAACTTGCATTTACAGTCTATTCAGTTAGCCAATAAAAGGTATCATCTATACTCGACTTGTCTCGGATTATACCATTATAACTAACTTAGAACACAAGTAAAAACTTGAAAAATATTATTTAATATAAATTAGCAAAACAATCTCACAAGAACATCTTACATATACAGTGGGTATGGAAAGTACTCAGACCCCTTTACATTTTTCACTCTTTGTTTCATTGCAGCCATTTGGTAAGATCAAAAAAGTTTGTTTTTTTTTGCTCATTAATGTACACTCTGCACCCCATCTGGAAAGAAAAAAAAACATAAATGTAGATATTTTTGCAAATTTCTTAAACAAGAAAAACTGAAATATCACATGGTCATA
>WMED01014245.1:0-11928 GCA_019650415.1 Pipa parva | reverse complement strand
CTATATCTGGTTCTATATAAGGAAAATATATATATTACTTGAGTAATCTCATCATTACCTATATTTTTTTTAGCAGGTAATATTCAAAGAGAAAGCTTGAAAATCCAAATATATGATCAGCTGAGTGCTACATTAATGCCTTAATATAAATATACTGAGGTCATGCTATAAATATGATTGAAAATGTCATCATGTCTACATTATTTAGTAAACCAGAGTGTATGCAATATATAGAATTAACATAGAAAAGTAAAAAAATATATGATAAGAATCATCTTTACTGAATATATAAAAATGACCAGGAGATTGATTTGCAAGTATGCTTAATGTATACTTATGTGTATCATGTCATAGACACCGCCATTACAATAATGAAACATATGTGATATGCACAACAACCAGGAATTGTAATGTTAAATTCCATTGCTTTAAAAGTACACTGACAAGTAGATTATTTCAGTAAGGCACCAACCTCAATAATGAGCATGTGCAAGAGAGCCAATTCAAGGCTATGCGACAACTACTGTGGTTCACTTTGCCTTATTATTTTTTTAAGTTAGAATTTCTTGAATAAATAAGTACTATTTTAACATACATATATATTTCTGATTTCTATTATATTAACTGAAGCATTGGTTTAGGGGCGTTTGGTTCCCTTTTATTGCTTCCTTCAAAAGATAAAAAGGTTCTTTGCATGCATATCAGAGACAACCTATACTCCTAGATTTAATAATGCATTACTTTTACAAGACTGACAAGAAGTTATATTCATAATATTCATTCTATGACAAAATAAGAGAAAATTAAAATGTAAGATCATAATGAGCTCTCTATATAATTGTCAGTGAAAGGCTTTATGCTGAAAAGAGAATGCTATCAGATAAAAAAAAATCCAAAAGGATATTGACAGCATAACAAAAACACAATATATGATAATGCACTGGCTTCTGTAATTGTAGGTCAAAGAATGTAATGATTTTATTAGTGAAAAGATGACAAATGCAGGTACTGTGAACCCACCCAGTGCTGAACAACCAACACATAATCCTGTTATTTTTTTCTGCCTCTGAGAAATATGACCTTTTAAAATATACACACAATGACATTTGTTCTTTATCACTAAGTTGCCATCTACCATATGTTCATGATATTTCTCTGCAGAGTTGTTCTAATAAATATTAGAGTGTAGATTCTGGCTGGTTGATAGCAACAACCATAATGTGTTCTGCCTGTGCTTTTTACAATATTACAAATAGAGGTAGGAAATAGAAAGAAAGTGGATTTTTCAGAGGTTTCAAATTATTTTAAAACATACCCCTATTTCATTTTGCATCAAACGTCCCAGAAGATAACACATTAAAGCATGTAGCAAAAAATGATATTGAATCATTTTAGATTTATTTCTCTAAATTGACATTTTATTTGTTATACTATGCAGTGAATAAATAAATTGCATATATGTCCAGAACAAATAGAACCATTGCAATCTGTCTGATCCTGAAAAAAAAAATCTTTATAGTGCTTTTGTATTTTTAGTAACTTCCCCAGCAATAAAAAATAAATTGCACCATATATCTCAATTACATCTCTCACTTGGTGAATAATTGTAATTGGAAGTTCTAATGATATATACAAACATCATGGAGATCATGGAAGATTTTTCTGCTTGGAGAGGAGAGAGAGATAGAAATTAACTAGCTTCCTCTTCAAGTTATCACAGGGAGTCTCTGTGATGAAATGGTCACAGCATGAAACCTTCCCCTGATTTAAACCCTGACAGCTAGATATCTGTAAAATATTATTGCTTGCATTTTCTTTTTCCTATCTCAAAGCATTCAGTATTACTGCACTTGTAAAATGGGGCAAGTAGCCATACAAAAGCTGTTTATTTTAATTTTACATGACTTTTTGATAAAGACCAGAGCACAGCTACACTGTGTCTTTAAAGAGTGTATGTAAATTAATATCATAAAATTAAACCATCATCTTTATTGATTTATTTGTGTACATATAAATGTAGAAGTGGTATTAAATAGAATTACAGAAGTGTTGGTAAAAGGTAAAAGGACGTAGCTGAATGGAGACCAACTTAGACAACAGAAATGGAAAACTTGATGGTTTAATTAGTGGTAGTGACAGCAAAACACAACAATGCATTTAATTCTCAAATCAGCAGAGATTACATGAATATTAAGAAATAAGAAAATCACAGATTTGCCATAGATTGGGCAGAAAAGGCAATGGGAAACCAAAAATGTAAACAATGAACCAACAATCAGATGTGAACTAGATGCTAAGACTGCCTTACAGTATGTATATTGTTCCAGTTCCTCTTCTCGCTCAGGATTCATGACTTAGGTTTGCTGTTGATGGCATCCTTAAATAAAACACCTAAATGACACAATCTAAAAGACTATCCCTAGCTAAAACACTGAAGAACCTCTAGGAGGTTGTCCTGGCCCTAGGTTCTAACCTGGAATACCACAACTTCTTCCCCAGTTTTAGGGTTTTAAATGGAAATGGGAAGTTCTCAATGACATCATTTCTTGAAGAGAGAGCTCTTAATATCAGGATATGAAACATTGGGAATGAAAAGAACTGTCTCTTAATTGTGATTGCAGTAACTAAACCAGCACTTGTATTTTTTCTTATTTTTTTTAAAGATTTTATATGGTGTGGGCTCTGTTAAAAATACTGCTTTGTACAAGAAATAGTAGATGATTTAGGTCTTAGAAGGTCAAGGATAAAATTCTTTACAATATATACAGCCTTGGTAATTATCTTATTTTTTAATAGCAGCATATAAAGAATTAAAAACATATTGATGTTCTTAGCACTATAGTGGGCGATGATCTCCAGCATTGCCAGGCTGTATATTATAAAAATAAGCTACAGTTGTGACACAGGGATTATGCTCTTGAAAATAATTACTGTAGAGCAGGTGAACCTTGAACCCAGTTAGCAACTTCAGCAGCCGAAGATGCTTACACGACTTTACTTTGTAAACTCAGTTCTGCATTTCTGAGAATCTAGTATTGTAATAAGCTTCCTTTTATAGCAAAGTTTTCTTGGAGTTATGATTACAGTAACTGACTGGAAAATACTGTTTTAATACTTTAATATTTTGCACAGGCAAACATATATAAAGATTTGGAAGGTATAGTGCTTGACATTAATATTTTAGTAATTTTAATTAGTTATTAATTAAGTATTGTTTTTTCTGGAACAGTGAAGTAGAGGGCAAAAATATTTTAATGAATCCAATATTTTGGAATTTTTGATTTATGGCAATATACAAATGACTCTCTAGCTACAGGATATAAGGATATGAGCTATTTTGATACAAACTCCAGCTTTCCTCCACCTACAGTAGTAGAAAACTTGGTGATTCCTTCTGAAATATCTCTGCATTTGGGGTACTATAGTACAGTATGTTGTGCAATAATCTTCCTTTGTTTCCCATGATAACATGAACTGGACAACTGTGAAATGTTTAATTTAATTTTAGGTCACATATCACATAAGAAAGGAAAATAATCAATGGGTAAAATCATTAGCTCACCCTGATTATGTTACCTTGGCCACTCCTGCTGCCTATTGATGTTCCATGACCAAGGAGGATTCTTATCCTATGCCCTCCTGGATATAGCCAGGAACATGGCAGCAGCATTAAATGTATTATTAATTACAAGTTACATTTCTATGGGAAAATTAGAAAATTATATATTTTTAATAAATTCTAAACCAGTTTTACCATAATTCGGGTCATATTGGTTTAGAAATATTATTGTACACTTTTTAACTTTTTGTTTTTAACTACAGAACAATATAAAATAAGTAAATTACTTATCTGTTCTATATTTAAATATGCGTTATTTTTCAGAACATGTTTTTAATTAGGTCTTGTGTCATATTCAAACTACAGCTTCTCTTAATTGCAAACGTGGAAGCCAAGCTACAAATAATACATAAAATAATTTATTTAACCATTTGTCATGCAAATTTGTTATATACTGTATATATACATTATGATGTGATTATTGCTTAAGTAGTCCAACACAATTACTCTATATTGTGCAAAGTAATTAACACAAAGGAGGACATTATTCTATTACAATTTGGATATGGATAAATTGGAGGCTTGGGCAGAGAAGTGGCAAGAGAAGTTAAGTAATAATAAAAATAAGGTTATGCATATGGTAAGGGAAATATATATATATATATATATATATATATATATATATATATATATATATATATGGCTGTTGTGAGTACTTATGTTTCACTGCACCAAAGGGACTATGTGTGTTAAATGTGCACTATACTGTCCATGAGATTGTGTGTGTTACTCCTTGTTACTCCTCCAGTGAATCAAGTAGGATCCTGTTCCACTGGATGCAAAAGATAATTCTTCAGGCCACTGCTACACAATTTATCCACCTTTGCACAAATTCACACAATATAAAGAAAATAGCAGTCTGACTATTCCAGTGGTCTGACTACTTGTGTTTAATACAAACCAGTATCATGACAAAAGCCCTTTCTCTCTTTTTTTGGGAAAGGGCTTTTAGCCCGAAACATGTCATGATACTAGTTTATATTAAATACGTTTGTACAAGTAGTCACACTACTTCATGCTTCTAGAGGTGTAATGAGGTCCAGGTGTACAATAGCATCTCCAGTGGTGTCCCAGTCTTGTGGTACCCTGTTTGTGTCTTCCCAGCTCCCCATGACACTAACATAGAAACGTATACTTTGCAAGCAGAAAAAAGGCTGGATCCTTTCTGTAAAGAATTGCATTCCTTGAGAGTTTTCAGTTGGTTATGTTCCCCAGCCCTCATTTTCTGTGTGAAAAAATATTGTGTATTTCAGTAGTTGGAATCATCAGAACTTAACACAATATTCAAAGGCAGTTACATATAGTGATGTCCAGAAAGGCAATGTTACCACCCTCTTTGTAATACTAATACAGCTTATCTGCAAGCTAGGATTTGGTTTGTTTCTCCTGCAGTTTTACTAAATTTCTTGCTTGTATTTAAGCCATATGAAATGTCTACTAAATACATTCTTCTGTTTTTCTGAATCAAGTTCAAGTATGCTTTACTGACATGTAGATTTGCAACATCACCTGTTACACTGCCATCTACCACTTTCCTCACACTTTCTTCACCCAGATTTAAAAAAAACAATCATGTTTGTTGTGAAATTCCAGTGGTAAATCCACACTGCTTTGCATTCTTTTTGCCCAGTGAATTCCAGAATTGACAAATACGCCCATTAATGTTTGAACTGACACTTGGAGACTGTCATTAAGGGGTTCGTCAGCTATGCATATCTTGTACAAACTAGGTATCATTTTTGTAAGAAGGTTCAGGTAAGTTTATTTTTATAGTCTTTAAAATTTAAAGTGCTGAGGATATCTATATTTTGTCTTTCTTACCCTGCCATTTACCAAACTAGTTAGCTACCAGTATACTCAGTTACAGTGCAACAGTGCAAACAGTGATTATTGTCTTTCCCAACACACTCCATTCATTCTTCCCTCAAAGGGCAGTTGTAAGGAAGTCGGAATTTGGTTTAGTGAATCCACTTGGCCAACGGATGGCAATGAGCTCCACCTGGAGTACGGAGACTAATAAGCACCCAGAGTTCCCCGCAAGGGAACTTGAACTTCGCTACTGGGTGCTCACAGGTCATGACCCCCAGGGGAACCTCTTTGTTGCAGCTGATGAACAGGCACAAGAATTTACAGGAGACACAGCGGCTGTCTGGAGAAAACAGGAAATCTCAGCAGAGTAGCAGGAGTCTGGAAAAAACAGGAATCACAGCAGAGTAACAGGAGTCTGGAAAAAACCTGGAAATCCCAGCAGAGTAGCAGGAGACTGGACAAAACATGAAATTCCAGCAGAGTAACAGGATACTGGGCAAAACAGGAATCACAGGATTGAGCTCAAAAGCAGGAAAACTGCACAGAGACATAAGTAAGGGAGTTAAACCTTACTCAGGCAGAGATAAGGTGAATCTGACAGCTATATAAATGGTAAAGTGAGCTGCAATTGGCTGACAGATAGGTTACTCGATAGGCTGCAGCAAATTCCAAATTATTAAATACACCTGAGAAGGCAGGAAATTCCAGGAGGGTAGTGAACTCTCTAGGATGGTAATGACCAGAATAGCAGATTATTTGTATTCCTACATGGCCTAGAGCAGGGATGGGGAACCTATGGCACATGTGCCAAAGAAAGAACCAATCAGACAGTTTTCAGGCCAGATCTGTGGCCTGCACTGAAGGAGTACTCACTCACAGGGGAGATCTCCTCTCCAACGTGTGGGCGCTCCTCCCCTGACACAGGCGTGATGATGTCACTCACCAGCACCGGCACTTTGGGGCGAGGTGCTGGTGAGTGACATCACCTTTTTGGCACTCCATGCCAAAAAGGTTCGCCAACCCTGGCCTAGAGGAACAGCTCAATGCCTCTGAACTCGGCAATGCTGATTCGAATTCTGCGCTCAGCCCCTTACAGCAGTTATGGAATCAACATATAATGGGCCTCTGTATCCTAGAAGGGGAGCCCTGTATAATGGAAAATGGTCATAGTGGCCTAGCAGACATATCTGCACCAGTCCCACCCTTATATGCCCTCTTGACCCCATTACAATAGGAACAATCTTACCATATTCAGGCATGTTCTTGATTGTAACTGTTGGATGGATTGCTGCAGCTTGTTAACTTGCTGCTGTTCACTCAAAACTGCTCTATGATTTTCTGCTTGTACAATCATCTGTGCTAAAATGTTCTTGTTGCACTCTCATGGCTGCCTGATACATCTATTGTTCCATGCATAACCCCCAAGATAGCTTTCAGAAAAATCAAAAGCCCCTTTAACAAATGTTTAAACCAATGAAATTGATGACAATGGACAGCGCTTAAAACAAATAAAAATAATGATAATAAAGATAATGGTAATAATGATAAAACTTAAAGTCCAGTCATGTGCAGCTTTTTTTCAACAAAAAAGGGGAATTCACAGTCCTCCTCAAGTGTAACAAACATGAAAAACCTGAAAGAAAAAAGCGCAAAAAAACAGCACAATAGTGCCTTACCAAATAAACATAGAGAAGGAAACTAAAAAACACCGATAGAAAAAATGTTATTTTGTTTATGAATCAATGATCACAATGATTAGTGATAAAGTGCAAGGAATCTTGAAGATCCACCATCAACTTGAACATGCGTGCCAAGACACACTAGTAGTGGGAATGCTCACCAGATAAACACTTCAAAATAAGCATGTAATAATTTCTCCGTGGAAACTCATCAATTGGATGTATAACTTTAGTATCCCAGCAATTCCAATCACAGCAGTACTCAAAGGTAGTTCAACACATTCAGGAATGACCACTTCATTGAAAACAAATGGTATGAACAAGCGTATGATATAAATCAACAGAAGCCAATCTCAACGCGTTTCTCTGCTTAATGTTTTCAGCTTCATCAGGAGATCTCAAAACATTGGTTTTCTTAGACATTATCAGTAAGAATAAAGTTGTATTTTCTATTAATTGTTTTTCTTCTTTCCCCATCCTCCCCTTATCCTCCCCCCAGTACCACCTCCCCACTAGACTGTCCATTTACCTCTCTGTCCTTTAGCAATTGTTATTTATGACTTTCACAACTCACCCTTCTAGGGGGGTAATTCAGAAAAGAGAGAAGTTACCTTGCGATGCTTCTCATCAGTTCGCCGAGACGGGTACGTGCTCCCTGGTCTCTTGCAAGCGGAGATCAGTGAAAGCTTTAAAGGTATTTCGGCTCACCTCACGACCACTCGAGTCACCTCGCCTCGTCAAAGTACCTTTAAAGCGTTCGCTGATCTCTGCTTGCAGGAGACCAGGGAGCGCGTACCTGTCTCGGCGAACTGATGAGAAGCATCACAAGGTAACTTCGCTCTTTCCTGAATTACCCCCTAGCTGTTTTTTTTTTTTTATTGCCCCACATAATGGTAATTCATTACAAACTGTGTATCCTTTAGTACTTGCTTTGACCTGAAAAAAGGAGAATATCTCTGGAAAGCTTGTCTTATACAATGAACTATTAGTCGATATAAAGTATCATATAATACCACAGTACTTTTATCTTTATTACTATTCACAGACTAATAACTTCCCCTGATATTCACATTATATTCTTTTTAGAAGTTCAGTTTGGATTTTTCCTTTGTGTCCAGGGAAGAAGGGCTGTGTGGGGATATATCTAGCATAGCTTTATTTAGTGTGCTAATGAATGTCATAAAATTGCTTTCATAAATTAAATGCTATGCAGGCAAATATTGTTTTTTGGTGTGTTTTGTCTGAGCTGTTAGTTTTCAACTCATATAGAGCAGAAGGGGAGGCCCTTTTTCTTAGCATGTAGTGTGACTACATGTGCCAGCTGCTTTTAAAAGCTATCCCAAGATTTCTTCTCTACGCCCTAATACCAGCTGTACATCTTTTCTTCTGATGAACGCCTCCAGCTACACAAAGCAAACAGTGAAATTAACTCTGCCTCTGTGGATTGTTGGAATTATTCATTATTACCTTTTACAGCAATACCAATGAAATCCTTAAATGTATGTGAGAAACATAGCGCATGTTTTGTTCTATAGGTGAGAGTTTTAATCATTTCTGAACATTGACACATTTCTCATGTTAATTATGTTTGTGTGTATTATCAATGTTAGAAAAATGTATTATTAAAATAATAAGTGAGACACAGTACACAAAGCTGAACAAAATATAACATAAAACTTATTAGGGAATACAAGCATTAAAGGGGAACTATAATCAGATTACATCTTTACTTGTATTGTACAGCACTGTGTAACCTTGTGGCGCTTTATAAATAAACATATACATACATACACATGCAGTACCATAACGTAGTGAAAAGCGTTTCTCCCCAGTAGCTGTTTCATGTAAAGCAGGATGATTTATTACAGAACACTGGAAAACTACTGCACCAGGAAATAGATGTGTGTGATGTGTACCAGCCAGTTTTCCATGAAAAGGCACCCTCCTCCAGACATTTTTACCTTATGTGTACTGTAGCGCCTGCGCACAAGGTACCTTTCCCCAGCCTCTGTAATCTCCTGCATTCCAAAATGATTCATGAGGCCTAAAGGTCAGAAAGCTGCTTAACCAATAGCAGTTAGGCAGCTTTTTCTTCTCATGTTTCCTAACTTGCAAGAGGGAAAGGTGGGGGGGGGAGGACAAAATGTCAGCACTCTTTAGAACTAAACAGTGAAACAAATGGCAAGTATTATTTCTTCCCAAAATGTTTTGTTAACTATTTGTGTTAGTGATTGGATTAGTATATAGGAGTTTTATATGTACAGTATGTGGGCAGTTATATCGGCACTATACTTGTCCTTTAATGCAAAATAATGTTTACAGCAAATGAATACTCTTTCGAAAATATAAAACTTATATAAATAAGTCTTTGAATATATTCACAATTTGAAAATTGCAAAAATGAAAAATAAGGTTTTGTAAACATCCACAGCACTTTAATAGGTGGTTTCTATTTTGAAGAGCATTTTATTGTGGGCCACAATTATGTTTGGGTACAGTGTTTACTAACATCAGTAATCCTGAATATCAGTGCAAACAACAATGGACCACAAGTTGCTCAATCTGCTCTAATTTAGGGGTAAAATCTTTGACAAATATGGCTCAAAAATACAATGTTTTGGGGCCCTTTGATGATTGTATGTGTGCATACTTGTATTTGGCTTGACCCCAATTGTAGTTGATTGAACCAGCTGTTGTCCAGCATTATTTGCATTGATATTCAGTATATGACTGGGGGTTTTCCCAAGTATTGCTCCTAGTACTAATATATGGGGCATATTTATAAAACTGTGAATTTTTCCCATAAATGCATGATTATGCCAAATTTTGACAATTTGGCAACTCTGCCTGTTCAGCAAAGATAGTAATTTTTTTTATGTAAGTGGATCACTTGAAAGTGAGGCCATTTTATATTGGGCTCTTTATCCACAATGTTGTTGTGTGGGTACAGCATTGAATAACTCCAGCAACTTATGGTATTGGTGGTCTTTGTTACATTATGTAACATTACTGTATATGAAGCATCCTAAATGATGTGTTTGTAAAATAGAAATAAAAAGTATTCCTTTTTTTTTCCTTTTTAACATTGATTAAAATTAGTCAATTTAGCCATTTGGATCTACATAATAGTAAGTGTAATATCCTATGTGTATTTTAGCCTTAACTACTCAGTTAATAGAATAGTTAAGTGCACTAGAATATTTGTGTATTTTTTTCAAAAACCAAGGGGGTTATTCATCAAGCTCCGAAGTGAGGCGAACACTACGCGCCTCACTTCGGAGCTTGATGAATCACCCCCCTAGTCTTTGAATGAACAAAAGGGTTTCATAATAAACCTTTTCCACACACTGCACCACCAATATATTGTGAATGACACTTGTCACAGTGATATGCAAGTAGAACATTAGCAGTAGGATTTTGGTTTGTTTTCCTTGTGATAATAGTGGCAGATGCAATACCACACTTACCTTGACCTCTGTTGTAATTAAGCTGTGTTGATTCAAAGATAGTGGACTATTAGTTTTTATATACAGTTATTTTGAGAGCATCAAAGCCATTTCTCTTTTATTTAAAATTAAGTTTGAATTTAGTATACACTAGTCTTGTGCGTTTTATTCTTTAACTGCCATTTTGCATTTTACAGTAAAACAGAGTTTGTTATATTCTTAGAGAGTAGAGTTTTAGAACATTTTGTCATAGGCTAATCAGATGTGAATCATTTACATTTCAGCACTGCATGTCAACACAAGTGAATATGTCTTCTCTCCACATTTGCAATGTCTATTCAAGTTGTTACATTTCACTCATTATGAGAATGTGTCAAAATGTAAAAATGTAATCATGGAAGTTTCTTTTTTTAACTAACAAAGATAACTTAATTTTTTAAAGTTCCTTAAAGACATACCTTTGAAAAAATAAGATTTATGTGGTTATATATATGACATTTTGCTATTAATGTTTTTCTCACTTGTACTATGGCTTTTGTAGCCTATAACATGACTTCAATATACAAGTAGCTGTGCTATACTTTTCAAGAAAATTTGCCTTCAGTATTTATTTCATATGGGATATACTGTATATACTGTATACTGTATATATATATATATATATATATATATATATATATATATATATATACACAGTATATATATTGTAGGGAAATGCTCAGTTGCAGAACCACCATTTGGAATAATTCACCTTGAACAATGACTTCTCTTTAACAGTCCGGTTTTATTTTGAAAAGGAAAACATGCTCTTTAATCAGAACCTTTCTGGACATGGTTTAAACATAAACTTTGGAATAATCCTTTCAAATGTAACAGAGTCTTTCTGTCCACAGTGCAAAAATAAATTGGAAACCAAAAACTTTTCCCATACAATAGCTGGGGATTTTCAAGACAAACATGCAGCAGGATCCTTAACAGTGTTGTTTTTTTTTTCTGCTTTGCAAACACAAAACCCCACCCAATGGCTTTTCCTGTCTACCTTTTAAAGGAGGTTTAACCTGCAGCTGGGACTAATTTCAAAGACTGGGCTGTCTTCCAGCCATAGGAATGAAGAGTTGGTGAAACATACCTTCCCTCATACAACACACCGCTACATCCACTACAATATATATATGTATATAAAAGTTAGGGTAGAGTGGTCTTGTTACTCCACACATGCAAAAAAAAAAATGAGTATTGCAGTATTTGGTGATACTTTTTTATTGGACTAACAGTCTTTTTAAATAAATGAGTTTTCGGGAGGTTTATTCTCCCTTCAAGTTACATCAGGTTACAAAAAAATCAGGTTTGAAACCTGATGAAGGGAGAATAAAAT
>WMED01014243.1:3247-14097 GCA_019650415.1 Pipa parva | reverse complement strand
CATATGAATATAATAGGAATTATATATAGGCCATATTAATTGTGAGATTTTCCCAGAAGCTATTTAGACGTCCCCTGCACTGATTGTGGTTCATTTGTTATTTTTTTATTAAGTTTGAAGTTTCTTTTTGCCTTTCTCTGTATCAACCATAGACTGGGTGAGTTTGAATTAGTTAGGAGTTAGTTATTTGGACTGAAACAGTAACTGATTAAAACAATGTTAAAATTTCTGTGCTTCCTAGATAATTGCTCCATTAGCATAATTTTATTATTAGACTTATAACTGAATGTTTTCTGTTATTTTCACTGCAGTTTGTGTGGAATTATCCCAGGTCTCAGCAGTATCTTCCTCCCTCGGATGAATCCATTTGTGTTGATTGAAGTTGCTGGTGCCCTGGCTCTCTGTATTACTTATATGTTAATAGAAATAAAGTAAGTAATTAAAATGTATTTATATATATATTTGTATGGGGTAGTGTCAGTAAGTCTATGAAATGGCAATCTTGACATCCAATGTCTGTGTATTTTTAGTTGTACAGCAACCCTTAATGTGTTTTGCTGTATAAAAGGCAGGGTGCACAGTATTTCTGTAGTTCTATAATCATGCAAAGGCAAGTATACACAGTGCTTTGTGTTATATAAAAGTGATACAAGGCCAGGGTACACAGTGCTTTGTATTATATAAAAGTGATACAAGGCCAGGGTACACAGTGCTTTGTTTAATTTAAAAGCGATACAAATACCATTGTATGAAAGTCATTTCATGCAAATGGAGAAAAAAATTTTTTTTATATGCTGACAAAATAGTAAAAGGAGAAATAAAGTTTTTAACATTTATAATGGTAATCTCTCCCCTGCCAGGATTCTAAGGTCAGCCATTGTTACCCTTTCATCATCCTGCACCACCGGCAGGTGCATGCACAGGGGCACAGTTGTGATCATAGTAAGATCTCATAAACAAATAGAACTGAATGTAAACTATTAAATTTTGCAGCTATATAATATACATTATAATGGTCCAGCAATAATCATTTTACCCTAATACTATTGACTTACATAAAGGTTATTGCAGTCTATGGGCTTCTTTTTGTCTGATATCTATTTAATAATAAACTGACAGGTACATTCTTTCTAACAAGAAACCAAATGCTGATCCTGTTAGCATTTTCATGATCATATTGTGTTAAAGTTATAATGTAATCGTATAGCTTTAAAGGATATGAAAAGTGTGAATAAAACATTATTTATATCTGACATGTATACATATAGAAAGTCAACCTAAACATTAAAATGTAAAAACAAATTTGGGATCAGTAGTACTTGCCTCTTGTTTAAACAGTGTTGCTCCCCCGCCCATTCTGTGTACAGACTCTTCCTCTGTAGCCCCACCCCGAATGACATCACTCACTAGTCAGAAAGCATGGTCTTGTGTGGAATCCCTTTCCCTTCTCCTTATCTAAAAAGCTGTTCCTTTCCCTGAGCATGTGCAGATCAAAGCTGTTCGACTGCCTTTGCAGTCAGCTGTAAAGAGAGGAAATCAGGGAAAGGAGGGGGCGTGGCTACACATAGCAGGGAACTCAATGAGAGGGAGAAAGCAGTTACAGGGGGATATTGAGCCCTGCTGAATTAAGAGGTGATTCAGGAGTTTATTAATCAATATATTGCATAACAATAGGTAAATGGGGCTTTCTTTATAGACAGGGTTTACATACCCTTTAAAGCCAAACACTTATGAAATAAGTTGACCATTTTGCTCCTTTAATTGTGGCCTCTCACAACTTTTTAGTTATGGTTCTTCATTGACATAGGGCTACATCTTGGTTTGTATATAAGCCCTATGTAAAAAGGGATTAAATTTTAGCCTAAATCTTTATCGGACTATGTCCTCTTTTAAACAGGTAGTGACATGTTCTGGGCGAAAACTTAGATAAACTGTATCTTAATGTGATTTTTTGTAACCATTAAAATGCAGCCTAATGCTAGATCCCCAGAGTATGCAGCCAGTGCTTATCAATAGTAATTTAAGTTTTTAAAGCGCAACAGTTATTGTTTTTTTCATCAACATTTCTTGTTTCTGCAGTTTTAACAAATTAGAATTTAAAGGAGAACTAAAGTTATAAATAAAAGTGAGGCACTTAAAATGATACCTGAGTCTAAGATGAAATATGTACAGAGGCACACTAGATCGCGTTTTCACGGGTACAGCAGCCAGTGTGAAGCCCCACCCCTTATGCAAAAGAGCATACATGTCATCACGCTCATTGCGCTTCTTATTGACGGTGAGAGGAGCCTTCTCATTGAGGGCACAATGAGCGTGATTATGTATATGCTATTTTGCACTACAGATTCGTTGAGGGGACAGAGCTTTGTGCTGGCTCCTGTACCCATGAAAGCACAGTCTAGTCTGCCTCCTTACATGTATTTATGTATAATTTTAATTATAAAGCGCCACAAAGATATGCAGCGCTTCACAATTCAGCACAGTTCAAGCTGTTGTTGCAATGCTTCATCTTAGACTTGGTTACATTTTAGGTGCCTTATTTTTATTTATAACTTTAGTTCTCCTTTAAGGTGCTTGTGTGATATGAAAAAGCAGTAGAAACAGCTTTCTGTAGAGGCATGTGCCCCTGTACTTCCTACTCCCACTACTGTTTGTTTTAGAGCAGAGGTTCTCAACCTACCGTTAGCCACGACCCCCCCTCGATAACATCATCATGCCAAACGTAACTGTATGTGGCGGACCACGTGTAGACTGATAGAGGAGTGGCATGTTCCAGTGGTCATTGGCAACCCCTGTGGAAGCATCATTCAACCCCCAAAGGGGTAGTGACCCCTAGGTTGAGAACCGCTGTTTTAGAGTGATGCATTTGGGGCATGCTGCTCTGGTCAAATGCTAACTGCTGCTGTTTTTTACTTGCGATTTAATGTATTCTAAATGTTATTTTGAACTTAAATGGTTCTTTTGTTATTTTCTGTTAAGGTTATGCTAAGTCATGGTGTTATTTCCTGGAAGTTATGTTAGAGAGTTTATGTTAGCCAGTTAAGATCACTGGTGGTCTTATAAGTTATGTTGAGAATTCTGTAAATCTGTTATGGCTAAATGATTAAGAAAAAGTATCAATGACAAAAGAATGAAAACCTAAACAGACAAACACAAACCATAAGGATTTTGTGGGTGTTTTTGTTTTGAATTAATGAAGCCAGCATGCCTGGTAGATGATATGGCACATCTAACACTACTGTATTTTCAGCAACTATTTTGCTGTGGACACTGCATCTGCCATTGCAATTGCTGTGATGACATTTGGAACCATGTACCCAATGAGTGTTTATAGTGGTAAAGTTCTTCTGCAGGTAAGATGCTACTAGTCATTTTAAGTCATATTTAAGCCCAATATTTAGACTTTTGTTGTTTTTTTTTTTGAGATAGTGTTATTTCAAAACTGTGTAAGTAAAAATGATTTATTTGTGCAAGTTTTGTAGTCTGAGAAATGCTAGTATGAGGTTCTTAATATAGTCAGAAACTCTGGTTAATTGCTTCACACCAATATTTATTTTAGATGTTCATTTCTGAGCTATAGGTGACCAGGTCTAATGTATTTTGAATAGCGCCTACACAGAAAGAGCAGATGACTTAAATGACATAGCACAGGATTTAATTATTTGCCAGTAGAACTGTCCTGTGCTGTTTGGTAAAAATCAGGGAGATGAAATGATCTTCAGATTTTTTTTTAAATTTTATGCTTTTATTTTTGTAATAAAAATGGAAGAATTTTTAATAACTCCCATAGCAGGGCTTTCTTTAGCCTCTGTAAAGGTGTTTCTGTTATTGCCTTTACAGGTTACTTTGATCCAAAGATCTATTGCTTTGTTAGTGCTCTTCCACCTTCTCTTTAAAAAAAAAAAAAAAGAAAGATATGTTATAAGACAGTTTCTGATTATTAAAGGAGAGCCAAAGCTCGTTAGTACTAGAGGTGATTGTTAATGGGGTGGGGGAAGTACTTGCCAATATGGGTTTTAGGCTCCAGCACTGCCTCATGCTCTCAGTGTGAAGCTGATCTCTTTTCCTCTGCTCATCACTGCAGTCCTTTTCGCTTCCTCCTGCCTGTTGAGCATGCACAGAAGCTGAAAGCTGAGCATGCACAGAAGCAGAAAGCTGAGCATGCACAGAAAGTTTTACAACAGAGTGTTTGCAATATAACATTACTGGCAGCTTTGTATAGATATTATTAAAGTGGTAGGAACATTTCTACAACATTCTTTTATTTAAAATATTAGGCACTATTAATGAAGCATGATATTTGTGGCTCGTTTACTAGTGTATGTATGTATAATTTTTTTTTTTCCTTTCTCATTCTTATCCCCCTTCAAAAAATAGACAACACCACCCCATGTGATTGGGCAACTTGATAAACTTCTACGGGAGGTAAGATGAAACACTACAGAAAGGTAGTCAACTTCCCAGCTTAACTGCTACTCCCAGCATTCTTTATGGATTTCATGTATGGCACACACCACAGAAACACTTTTTTTTTTCCTGCAAAATCTTTGTCTTTTAAACATGTTTTGGTTCTGATATGAATGGAATATGTTTGGAATCATTTTTACCTTTAAATTTTAGTCTATTAAGTATAGATTTCATTTAATATGAATATTTTCTTAAAGTAGGTAAAGTCATCTTTGAAAAATCATACAAAAACTTTTAAAATCTCAGATGTATTTGCATCTTTTAATACATATTTGCTTGTATTTTGTGAATATTATAGAATCAAACTATATTGTTTGTTGTTTTTTTTAAAATGTATTATCTGTATGACAGTACTTTTAATGCACAAATGTACATAAGAACACCCCCTCCTAAAGAAGAGCTAAATCGCTGATAAGTGTAGGCTTGATTCTTCTTGTGTGTCCTTAATACATTTACTGATGCTTGTCTTTTCTGCAGCCAGTACTGACTCTTGCTGGTAGCTGATCTTCTCTTCCATCTCCTCCTCTTCACTGCTGATGTTAGCAAGCACAGAATTTCTGAACAAATCCTGCTTCTGTCCTTGGTCATGTCGGTAATATTTAAAGTGCACCTGTCACCTCAAAACTAATACTAATTTAGGTTCTACTGATGAAATAAACATTTTTGTAAATATATATTTATTTTTTTTAAAATGTACCTTTATACAGTTTCTCTGTCATCTTCCATGTCAGCCTGGCTTTTTTTCCCTGAGTCTGGTTGGGCAGGACTAAATGATGATTGACATTATAGCTCCTCCAATCAGATTTCTTAAATTACAATCTAGCAGGGATCTGATTCCAGGAGCTATAATGTCAGTCATCATCATCAGGTGCACTTTAAGAGGAGGCACAAGCCAGGATGGGATTGTGATGCTGAGACTGAATAAAAAGAGCTGAGTTGTAGCATAAAACAGGAGTTTGTACTAGAAGAAAAGACAGGTATTAGTAATTATATATAAGTATATTAAGCCAACACAAGAAGAATCATGCCTGGACTAATCAGCAGTTTATTCTTCTTTTCACATTTCAATTGTTTTGATGCATCTATTAATGTATGTAATTAGTTATACAAGTATATGACATGTTCAGAGTTTTGTAGGTTTCAAAACTTATCATTTATATAAAATTAATTTGCAGGATAGATTGTCCATATTTTCCCTGTATGGGATGAATTATTATAAAGAGTCTGAAACATTTGATCCCAAAAAGTTTCTTTTTAACATCTATGATTCACTTACAGCTTATTGGCAGATGATCTCCAATATATAAGCAGCTGGAAGACTGCAGATCTCTAAGACTGGGGACCACACTAGCATCTCCCTAATTTTTTTGAGTAAATTTGCCCAAACCTGGCAATTGCATGGGGGTATATTGCACATGCTTGGCCTAACACCTGTATTACACATACACAAAAATTCTTATGAATAAGTGTGGATGCAAAAAACTGAAAACTGTATTTGTGGCCAGTGACTATACTAGGGAGAATTTCTCATATTAAATTTATATAGAGGTCAAATGACTCAATTATGGATGGGTTTTGTCATTCTATTGTTGGATGGTATGATTTTCACACCTAGCTAAATCAAACTTATTCATAGTAAAATATATCTTGCAGCCATGTATCAGAAAGGTTGTGGTGTTATCTAATATTCTAGAACAGAGATGGTGAACCTATGGCACGCGAGCCGTCACCAAGCCTGCTTTCAGCACAGCCTGCGGGACCCGATCTGATTTCCAGGCCGGATACATGGCCTGCACTGAAGGAGCACTGGCTCGCAGGGGAGATCCCCGACGCATGCGCACACCTCCCCTGACGCAGGCATGATGACGTCACTCACCAGCGCCGGCACCTCGGGGGACGTGCTGGTGAGCGACATCACCTTTTTAGCACTCCATGCCAAAAAGGTTCGCCAACCCTGTTCTAGAATATTCAACTGCAGAAAAAGGAGAGGATCGCTCAATCCACCAAAACAGTATAAAGAACAGCGGGTGCCAAGGAGTAAGAGGCCCAATGGAGCAAACAACAAACGAACGAAGGCTCCGGCACTCCGAAATAAATAAAATCATCCAAAATTTATTGTAATAAAGTTAAAATCCAAGCGTCATGGTGATAAGATAAGAGCACCCTCTAACCAGTTTCGCGTGATGGCGCTTAATCATAGACCACCATGACGCTTGGATTTTAACTTTATTACAATAAGTTTTAGAATATTAAACTGCCATTAATGGTCTAGAAGTTTTTAGTTAAAGGTGCCTGTTATATTATAACTTCTTTCCTTCTTTCTCCTCTTTCTCCAATTTCCTTATTATGATTAGTACCTCTTGTTTATAAATGGTCTGCTGCCACTCACCCATCCCCATCTGCACTATTTTTTTTTTTCACCACCAAACTGTATTCCACATTGATTATTTCTGGCCCAAATGCTAATTTATTAATGAGCAGTTTGGACAGAAACTGAAGCCTTTTTAAAAATGGAACTTTTTTCCAGATAACATAGTTGCTTTTAACTAGTTTATTATTCTTAAGGTTTCCACTCTGGACGGGGTTCTTGAAGTTCGTAATGAGCATTTCTGGACTCTGGGATTTGGAACTATGGTAATTTTGCAATTCTGTTTTAAAAGTAACATTGCCACCCATCAGAACTTCAACACGTATATAATACTGTAACACACCACTGATATCAGCTATTTAGCTTTAAAAAATCAGCCTAAGAGGACAAAATTCTGATTATTCAAAAATATTGTGTTGGTTTTCTGAGCAAATTAAAGACCTATATATATTTTAGTGAATTAAGGTCCATGATTCTCTGTATAGCCTACTGCTAAAAAATGGAGTACAGTACTTATTTATAAATGATATAGAACTTCAGATACAAAATTTAATTTTGATATATGTTTAGTTACAGTATGTAGTTGGGGGTTACATTTGCCAGCACCATATACCTTTGATGGAGTGTAAAATTAAGTGAAACTTTAATGGAAAGAGGTCTGTGAGTACTTGTAGACCATAGACTAAAATATTGTTTGCAAGGCTAATCTGCAGCATCTACATTCTCTACTACGGCCTAATGAACACAGAGCCTGTGCAGGCCAGTGATGCCATGGAAAAGGCTGGGCTAATGGGCGGATTTAAGGAATACATATCCTTTTCTACCCTTGCTATTGTACAGAAAACTTGTACTGTGGAAATTAGTCCATAGTGATTTCTTGGTGCAGTCAGGAGAATAAGATATGAAGAAAACCCCAAGAGCTGTCAAATTTGCAGTGAATTGTGCGTGAATTCGCCACACTGCAGAAAATAATTATCTTTGGTGAATAAGCAAAGTTGGAGACAAGGGGAATTATTGCAAATTTACACGTATACACAGCCAAAATGTTTCCAGCATCAAGGTACATGTCTAACAGTGTCCAATAACATGCATCAGTTACTATTGATGAAGAAACGGGCAAGCTTCTCTGTAGCAATAAATCCCTTTAGTGAAGTCACTTTAAATATTATACTGTAGTTTTGTGTGTCGTATCAGTTTAGAAATTCCATGAAATACTTCATTTTGTATTACTTCTTGGTATTATTTGCTGCTGTTCTATATTGCTTATATTTTGCTAGATTGCTCAACTTCTATAAATTAATAACTCTAAATAAAGAGTCTTGTATTTTGTGTAGACTCGGGGGGTTATTCTCTAATGTCCGAATTGTCGCTTAAAGGTGTGAATTTGTCAGCTAAAGACAGTCTCAATAAACTGCTACTGTCGCAGTCGTGTCTTCTAATGAGAATATTATCGCAGTCGCAACTTTACTGTGGAAATAAAGTCGCAGCTGCAACTTTAAAAATTGTCGTAGTCGCAGCTTTACAACGGGAGAATTGTCACAGTCGCAAATTTGCTATGGGAATCCGCTGTTTGAGAATTCAACAGTCAAATTCAGACTTTAGAGAAAAACCCCCTCAATATCTGATCCAAGATGGACCAATCTGATAGAGAGGAAATTTTCAGCAATACAAATTATCAATATATTGAAAGTGGATTAGTAGATCAGGATTTTAATTAATCATAAATAGGCTGATTGTTGATTGGAGCCTGTGGACATCTCTGTTTCCCCAGTTTAATGAAGGTCAGTATTGAAGGTATTTTCCAGTGCTTGCTTTTACTTGGAAAAGTGCCATGTCGACTGTTTTAACAGTTTGTTAGACAGGCCCCAATCATTGTATATCTTTCAAGCATGTCCCATCTCTTCTAAACCTTATGAATTTGCCCTTAGCAGAGTATTTTAAGCATACATGTTGTGATTAAAACTATTTCTTTATCTGGTTACTAGTTGAAAAGCAATAATGATATTATAATATGATATTTTTTTTATTATTATATAGAATTATATTATTATATGATTTACTTTTAGAAATCTAAGAAAGGAATATGAGTCAAATGTCTTCCAGAATTTCTCATGATTTATGATTTGCATTTTTTCATTAGAGATTCTGACCTATAATAAAACTATAACCTATTACTTTGCCTTTGTTTTTCAGGCTGGATCAGTACATGTTAGGATTAGAAGAGATGCAAATGAACAAATGGTATTAGCCCATGTAACTAATCGACTTAACACTTTGGTTTCCACACTGACTGTTCAGATTTTCAAGGATGAATGGGCAAGACCTGTGCTTACTTCTGGACCCATGCCACCCAACATGTTGAACATTTCTGAACATCATGTCATTCAAATGCCTTCTTTGAAGCTCTCAAGTGATGACTTAAATCCAATGACCTCCACACCATCAAAGCCCAGTAGTCCACCTCCAGAGTTTGCCTTTAATACACCTGGCAAAAATTTGAACCCAGTTATCCTTTCAAATAACCAGACAAGACCTTTTGGTGCTGGGTTCAATTATGGAACCACACCATATGCTACTACATTTAATCAAGGACTTGGAGTTTCAGGCATCAATGCTGCACAGGGTTTACGAACTGGTCTTGCCTACATGGCCAACAGATATGGAACATACACTCCTGGACAATTCACCCAATTCAGACAATGACTGTATAATATTTGCTTTACTGCATTTTTGGTTACTCTTGTTGTTTTCCAAACTCCTTGTCCATTAGCTCTGGTTTTTATGCAAAGTCACCTGATAAATATTATTGTGTAAAGCCTTTAAGGAGGCTTAACAATGCATATAAATACTAAGTCTTGCATCAAAGGAAAGTAAACTACCCTTAAAAGGGAATATCCACTTTTTAAAAGAATTTTAGATCATAAAAAAATGTAATTTCTAATAAAGTGAGTGACAGACATGTCTGTTTTTTCTAAATAATTCAAAGTGGAACCACTTGGCTATAGCAGGAAAAACAATATTCACTAAATATACACTTAACCAACATCTGAAGTGAGGGCCACTTGTTCCTCTGGTTACCTCTACTGATAGTTCATTTGCAGCCCCTCTAAGGGGGTCCAAAAATACCAGAGTGCCATACAGTTGATCCCTCAATTGCTGCCGTGTTTTTTTATAGGTATACCTGAAGAGTGCCCAAAAAAATTAGAATGATTTCATCTTGGCAAAACAATCACCTGTAGTCTTGTTTTTTGTTCAGGTAGTGCCTCTTCAAAATTATCCCCTGTTTTATACATTGTTATCACATGGGATGTAAAAAACCAAAGCTTGGGATCTGTGGCAATGGCTGTCAAAAATGCAACCATGCATAAAAACGGTTGGTAGGTAACAATGCCACTATGGTTACCACAGAAGCTCCACCGAATATCATGAAAGGGATGTTACTAATTCAGGGGGGAATTTACTATCCTCCGAAGTGAGGTGCGGAGTGTTCGCCTCTCTTCGGAATGACTGAGATGCGCTCGCTGATGTCCTGCACGTGGACATCAGCGAGCGCATTAAAGGGATGCCAGTCTCAGCGAGAACATAAGAGTTGCCTCGCCAAGACGGGAATCCCTTTAATGCGCTCGCTGATGTTCGCGCGCAGGACATCAGCATGCGCATCTCAGTCATTCCGAAGTGAGGCGAAGACTACGCACCTCACTTCGGAGGATAGTGAATTCCCCCCTTAATCTTTTGCTGCCTCAGTTCTGTCTTACTATGTGCAATTTTGAAACTGAAAATGGAATTTATGACATGTATCATCTTATACTCCTAGGGGTCACAGATGATTGTGTTACATATATAAATTATTTGTGGACTTCCACTTCAATACAGTTTTTTTAACTGTTTATATTTTCATTTTATTTGCAATTTTTTCTTTTAGTGATTGAATGTCACAAAGAAATTAAAATATTTTTTATTGTTATTAGTTTCCTTTTTTGTGTGGACACTGTTTTTTCTTACAGATGCAGTTGGG
>WMED01014241.1:0-14097 GCA_019650415.1 Pipa parva | reverse complement strand
CAGCCATGAATCGTGATACGAATCGAATCGTTGTTAAAATGAATTGTTACACCCCTAACAGACATGCATAGATTATACTTTACATTATTAGATTGGCTACCTTCCCAATCTAATAGAAAAACTCAATTGAAAAGTTTCAATCAGTAAAATCGATCGAGATCGGGCACCCATTTTTTTTACATCGATAAAACTCAAGAAGGTCAAAATCGACTTTCTCAAGCTTATAAATTCCACTCTAAAGGGGGTTATTCACTAAAGTCCGAATTGTTGTGTATAGGTACAAATTCACCAGATAAAGACAGTCGCAATAGGCTGCTACTGTCGCAGTCGTGTCTTTATAATGAGAATATTGTCACAGTCACGACTTTATTATGGGAAAATTGTCGCAATCTTAACTTTAAAAATTGTCGCGACTTTACAATGGGGAAATTGTCGTGGATTTGCTATGGGAATCCGTTGTTTGAGAATTCAACAGTCAAATTCGTACCTTAGTGAATAACCCCCTTTAAATCTTTAATATTCCCAACTTGGATTTTACTTTACCAGGCTTAAAGGTTCACAGCATCAGACTGGTCTACGATGACACGGCTAGTGCAGGGGCAAGGTCTCCTGGTGGGTCACTATGCCCCAGTCTGACGCTGCATGCTTATGCTGAACAATGTGGCAAGTCTCTTGTGTCTTGCTAAATTGGAATCATTCACATGTGTTCTCTGATAGAACTGGTACCCAGCTGCTGCTATTTCTACTGTACCTGGTGTTCCTACTTATTATGTTGATGGCTTCCACTTAGACTCTGTTTATTGTGTAATAAATTTTTCCTGTGTTGTGCCCTTTATTATTTTATTTCTAGTGCACTGTACACATATTAGGCCTTAGTAAGTGGGGCTTGAGGTCCACTAAGTTAGCTAGTGCTTGAGGACAGTGGCGTAGCTAAATCCCTTTGGAACCCAGTACAAAACCATACCCTCTACTCTCCTAACAATGCTGTCCCCTCCTGTAACAGAGATCCACCTGGTTTTGGGGGGTGCCGGGGGCATGCCCTGCACTAAGTAGGGGCCCCTATATTACAGTCACTGCTTGAGGAGGTGTAAATTGGTGAGGTTATCCGTTCAATATCTTAAAAATCCATTTTGCTTTTAAAAAAAACTGAAATCAACTTTACAATATAAAAATGTATGTCAGAATTACTAAACACCATTACCAACTGGTTATTTTCATATCAACTGCAGTAAATTTACCTTGAGGGAAAATGCAGCAGCTCCCACACCATTGCACCCTGTTCAGTTTCTCCAATCATTACCTTATTTTAGTAAATAAGATAGAAACTTGTCCAGTCTTCTTACTGTGAAACCTGTACCATTCGCACTGATGTCTAAATGAATGTTTTGGAAGTTTCAAGCACCTTTTATGAAGTTCTCAGAATGATGACATGTCTGGTTTAACAGGTTCCTCTGTAACATGTAAAGCTCAGAAATATTCTATTGTCAGGTGGCTGAAGAAGAGTAATGTTGGTATGTGAATACCACTGCCTTTCTTGGAATATTCACTATATAAATATATATATTTATACACACACATATACTTATATATATATATATATATATATATATATATACACTGTATATAAACATATAGGGGAAAATGCAATCATTGATATAAGTGCAAAGATGTGCAAATATTCAAAAAACAAAACTGCTAAAGGTTGAATTCAACTCGCTATAATTCGAATCACATTGCCAAAATAGTTGCAAATTCACTTTGCATGTTTGACTAAGCAGCGATTAGTCTTGTGGAACAAGCAGACAACAGATAGAAGTAGCCCTGTCATCAACCCCCAATTTATCTCTCTGATCTGGTGAAGTCAAATGGGTGAATTCTGAGCGTGTTACAGTTTTAGTATGCATGCACTAGGGTGAAATTGCACAAAGAATTTTGCACTGCACTTTAGAGGGGTAGTATACAGGTAAGCATGGTATGTATGGTATTGTGTTGTGTTGTGTGTAGTGTACTTTTGACATTTTAGTTTATAATTGTCTATTGTAATGCACTTCAATTAACAAGTAATTGTTAATTGCACATGCACTGCATTTTAAGGTTAATTATAATTGGAATGAAGCTGTTGGGATGTAGTAAATGTAATAAAGGATGGGTTGTCATGTATGTAATGTATGATATTGGATGCTGAAAATATGAGTTTTATACAAGAAAAATTCCCAAATTGGTCACAACGCAGAGTTTACTCAATAAGTGAACATGGGGAAGTGGTGAATAGATACAAATTCAAAGCTTTACGTAACTGTTCGGCCTTTCATCAATATTATTAGTCCCAAAATCTAAAAATAGCAGTAACCATTACTGCCAATGTAATATGAAATTGCAAACGTTTGCTACAAGTTTACTATGTTTACTACTATAAGCAAATTTTGTGTGATTGTGCAATTAAGCTGTATTACTTAACACCAGAACTGTGAATATTTTTTAGTACCAAGTGAAAGGGTGGCTTTAAAAATATACAAATTAGATTGCTCCAATCCTAGTGCAATGCATTCTTAATGTGATATACCATAGAATTAACAAACGCAACTTGTGCCTTTACAGTATATTGCATGTTAGGTGCATGTTTACCAAGGGTTGCAATATTATTTTTGCTATTTTAAATTCTTAGCACCAAATATGTTTTTTTTTTTCTAGAATCATGAGTTTATTTAATTTATGAATAGGGAAAAAAACTATCATTTTTTGTAATAGAATTTAAATATTTTTACACATCCAGCCACAATTTCATTGTTTACCATTTTTATTTTCATAGTGTTTTTCTGATGTATTTTTTTTTTGTCACATAGCTATCCTATAAGAAGTGACGTTATTTGAAAAATCAAATCAGACAAATTGTTTTCAACTAAATCACATTTTAAAAAATGTGATTATGATGTTGAGGAATCCCGCAAGGACAGAACGAGAGAGGAATGTAGAGGTATAAATTTGAGGCAGAAATAAAGAACAGTCTAAACTTGTTGATTACATTGCTGATGTAAGCAAGCGCAGAAGCACTTTTATGACCTAAATCTGCTTCAGCACTTGCTCACCTCAGTGATGTTAAAGATGTGAACCTGAAGAGGATCATGACACTGCAATTGAAGAAAAGATTATTTATAACCCTCCCCAGTTACTGATAGCAACCAATCAAAAGCTGGTTTACAATCTAGTTCCACTATACTAGTGAATGCTAACTGCTGATTAGTTGCTATAGGTTACTGGGCCTCTGTTAATTTATTCCCTTTATTGATCCCCTGATTGGATTACACCCTGTGGACAGCACAGTCCCGGTATCTATATTTGTTTTTCTCACTCTTGGGCAATTTTGGGTACTACTATTAATAAACTGGGGGTTATTCACTAAGGTGCGAATTCGACTGTCCAATTCTCAAACAGCGAATTCCCATAGCAAATCCACTACAATTTCCCCATTGTAAAGCCGCTACAATTTTTAAAGCTAAGATTGCGACAATATTCTCATTATGAAGACACGACTGCGACAGTAGCAGTCTATTGCGACTGTCTTTATCTGGCGAATTCGCACCTATACGCAACAATTCAGACTTTAATGAATTACCCTCAATATAACTGACTTCTTTTCTTTTTCCCCTTGCAATTTGCTGCTGTTTTGCTATTTACACAACATAGAAAAGGACAAGTGTGATATAAAATGACACATATACTTTTGCCATTTTTCATGCATATTTGCCGTTCTTGACACATTTTGGTAATTACCAACTGAATTTTGAGACAATTTTAAAAAATGCTTATTTTTTTACACCTCAGTGCTAATCCCAGGTCTGAACAGTTTTTAGCAAAACAGAAATTTGGAGTTTCATTTACTTTTAGGTAAAAACATAAAAACGTACAGGAAAAATAATAAAGAAAAAGGAAAACAAATATGAAAAGGTGAAATGGCTAAAACATGCCTAAAAATGAAAATTAGCAAAATGCATTAAAATATGTAGATACGCCCAAAGGAATCGCTGTATTTTTAATTTTGTAGTAAAACGAACTATAATAATATAAGAACATTAGTGTGACCTACATTACTAATGATGACTTTAATGAGTGATCCTGGGCGTATTTACAAAGCAGCTGTTTTCAGTATTATGTTTATTTGTAGTTATATGTGGTACAAGGTGAATAACCATGTTATCTTTATCTTTAATATTGGTGTGCTTCTCCTTAAACTGGGGCCACACACAGATTTAAGGATGGGCAGAATGAAGAGCCACACAGGGCACCACTATTAGAGGGAACTTCCTGCCCACCTGCCAACCCTTGGAGACCTGCAGAAGTAAGTTTTGGGGAGTTCAAGTGGGCAGACAAAACCTAAGGGAAGGGCAGGGGGCTATATAAATTTGAGACATATTTATTAAAGTCGAAAAACCATATTCACACTTTTCACCGCTTCTTGACGTTTTTGCCCATTTTTTTTTATTCATGTGCATTTTCCTTTTACACTCATTTATGAAAATCTAAAAAAAAATTGCATTGATAAAAATCGGTAAATATCAATGTGCTAATATTGTTACAATTAACATTAATGTCAACGGGGCCCTTTAATTTCGATATCACTGATTATTACACCAGGAATTTAGAAAAATTTTACAGACCCATCTTTATAAGGAATAATGGATTTTCACCACCTTCAACCTGGTATAATGTTCTGTCCGTAAAAAGAAAAGTTGGAAAGGGCTTAGTAAATTGAGGTAGCAGCGAAAAAACAGGCAAAAAAAAAAAAGTAAAAGTACGGCGAATATATAAATATATATTTTTTTCACTTTATAAATTATGTCCCAAAGTGTTTCCCAGGGATTTAAAAAAGCCCTGGTTGGAATTTTTATTTACGCTCTTGCTGGGTTACCTTTTATATGGTATTGACTGTCACAATGATGATGTCACTCTTGCTAATTTTCCTAGTGATGGATAGATCTATGAGATCCAAAAGCTGATTGAAAGACCTATCATCTGGTAGGTTTTGAAAATACTTTACCATTTTATATTTACAGTATATCATTTTTTTTCTTTCTATGGATCCATGTTCTGAACTATAATATAAATGATCCAGTATTAATCTCTGTTGACCTCAAATTCCAAAATTCCGGTGCCATAGTTACATACATCCTACTATTGATCTGCTTCTGCCCCTTTAAATGAGTTTTGGCATTGGTTGAGGCACCAAAATGTATCCTCTTGGTTTGTGGATTAAACCAATAAAAGGCTTAATCATTAAAGTGTGAATTCAACAGTCTAAGTGAATTTGCATCATTGTGGGTCACTAGGCTCTGATAGTTGTGAATTCATTACTACTTATTCAAGCGGAAGATTCCCATAGCCTAAAAGCTAACATAATTTGTTGTAAAGTGTAGTCAGTTGAAAAGTTCAGCAAGTAACGTGTCTTTTGCCACTTTGATCTGGTGATACACTGGTATATTCGGAGAAGTACACCTTTCTGAATTCAGCACTTTGACACTTGGTAAGTGGGCAAAAGTTGTGTGTGTGCTCACACAAAATAACAAGGAAACTGTAAATCCGCAACCATCATATGGTGCCGAAGTGGTCACAAATTCATCACATCGCAGAGTTTGATTAATAATCAGAGATGGAGAAGTGGCGAATGAATGCAAACTAGAACCTTTTCATGACTGTTCGGACTTTGATGAATAAGCCCCTAAATCTGGGTTACTTCATGTCTACACATCCCTGGATGTTAGAGAGTGTATACCCAAGCGGGAGTGCTTTCCTGTTCTTTCTATTTTATTTAACAGACTCCCAGTGTTTTTCATTTTTTTTTTGTTTTTTTTTAAAAACCTTCAATTTTATTTTTGAATGATTTATTCTTTGTAATTCCTGAATTTGAGATTTCGTTTTCACTTGTTATATTATGAATTATTTGTAGCCATTTCGAATGAGTAAACTCTTTCCTTTTATTAGAAATAGATTGAGGATCTGATAACGTATACAATTTACAGAATAATAAAATGTTCAATAACAGCTGACTGGGAATGTCTCCTGGATGAAATAGAAACTAGTGAATCAGCCTTGCGCGGAATTAGTTTTCAGTATTTTTGCAGAGGCTATCTAAATAAGATAGGCTGAGTCATGCTAAATCTGACTGCATTATCCTTACCAATGTTGTGTGACCACAGCTGTCACGCAATCTGCTGGCATATTCAAAGTAGAGTAGTGTGCCAAGCATGCCTGGGTATTAATTTTTCCCCATGTGGATATAGCTTGTCTTTTTCGTTTCTAATTTTGTAATAGCCAAACACCTTGATAGCTGATTTACAATGTGGAATTTCGCACTGCTAAAATTAAAGAGTGAACTGATAACTAGAAATGTGCAAACTGAAATTAAAGGCAAAGTGATCACCCCCCCCCCACAGCAAATATATTTTTTCCAATCTTATTTAAAGGGAACATTTACCTTATTTTCTGAGTAAGCTTTGAAAGGGGAACTTAAGATTACAAAATCATATATCATAAATATGTACTGTGTGTATACAGTATAGTGCTAATATATAATTTTTTGTATTTACATTTTCCTGTGATTACCTGTCCCTGTGCTACACCTATAATTCAGCAATCCAAGCATGCTCAGTAAAGTAGTCCCTTAAAATAGGAAAACACTGTCAGGGGAAATTCATCAACAGGAGTGATGTTTCCAGAGGTCTAGTAACCCATAATAACCAGTCAGCTGATATAATTCACTGTCATAATCAATCATTGAATAAATAATAAAAGCCAGCTTCTGAATGGTTGCTCGGGGTTACTAGACATGCACCCATTGATGAATTCCCCTGACAGTCTATTTTTTTAAATGGGGGGCAATTATTTCAAAAACTTGTCTTTCATTCATACAAGTTGCAACATTTGAAACAAGTGGCTTTGCTAAAATGTAGCTCTGGGTGAAGGCAATAGTAATAAACTAGTAATATACCGTAGCTAAAGAAATGTTGTCTTATTCCTTTTCCCCTTATATATACCATTTCATGTATTTATTAATGAGATAGCTGCCATTTCTTTATAGATATTAAGCAGTGCATTCTGGTTATAAATGTTAGGGATACTAATCTGCTGAGCTTCATGGGAAATGCCTTAGCTAAGCTGTGCTTTATGGAGGCTCCCACTCAAGCATTTTAAAAGGAGCAATAGGTCATGCTTACTTACCCCTTTCTCCTTTTCCTCACCCCATATACAATTTATATGCCCAGGACTACTCTGTCCGTCAACCTGCTTACTAATAATTCAACTGCTCAATGTTATCCATCACTGCTCTTCTCTTGCTTTCAACTTTCTTCATACTTACTGCACCTATCTACTGTCTAATGGGTAAACTGCAAATCAGCTTTAGTATTCATGATGTAAAAACTGTACTGCTTATGGGGTATGTCTCCTGGGTAAACTGTACAGGAACTGGGGTATATCAGATAGGTAAAATGCACACCAGCTAGGGTATAACTGAAATGTGCACCGTATTTCATAAGAAATTTATTATTATTTCCAATGGCAAAACTGCACAGTATTTGGGTATGTCAAGTGGGTATATCAAAAATAAGGTATGCTATGGGAAAACTGCTATGATGCAAATCTGCTGGGCACTGTATTTTAGTACACATTTGGGGACTCTTCACTGTCACTCCCTTAGTCCAGTTTA
The DNA here is from genome assembly GCA_019650415.1 of Pipa parva. Lineage (NCBI taxonomy): Eukaryota > Metazoa > Chordata > Amphibia > Anura > Pipidae > Pipa > Pipa parva. The sequence continues at coordinate 6,398 of WMED01014241.1, read as the reverse complement.
GTGTTTACTCGGTAAAGTAAACCAGTAAGTATAAAACTGTAATTATTTTAGCCAGGTGTCTGTGTTCTCTTATGAAATGAGCATGGTTACAACTTTCTTGTGTCTGAATTGTTTTATAAAATGGTTGTGGTTACAACTTCCCTGTGCCTGAATTTTCTTATAAGATGGGTGTGGTTACAACTTCCCTGTGCCTGAATTTTCTTATAAGATGGGTGTGGTTACAACTTTCTTGTGCCTGAATTTTCTTATAAAATGGGTGTGGTTACAACTTCCCTGTGCCTGAATTGTTTTATAAAATGAGCTGGATTGATGGAGTGTAGATTTACACTTGTGTTTTGATGGAGTAGGTTAGTCTGGTTCAGTAGGTTTGCTATTTAACAGCAGCACAGTGCAGCAGGTATGATCTGTAATAAACTGGATTGGACAAGACGCTTCAGTATGCCAGTGGCTTAGAATTATTTACCTTAAAGCATAAATGAAAAGAAATTTCAACCAGTTTATCAGGTAGAAGTCAGAGGAAACTGTTCCAATTTGTTTTATAAAATGGGGGTGGTTACAATTTCCCTGTGTCTAAGTTGTTTTATAAAATGGGAGTGGTTACTACTTCCCTGTGTCTGAGTTGTCATGTGTTTTGATAGAAGGCATGTGTCGTGGGATTTATCTTCTGTGGTCTGCCAAATCAAGCTTTACCCAACAATACGATTAACTCTACAATAGATGTCTTATCATGAGTGATCTGCTAGCGTAATATGGCAAGTTATTTTATCCCCTTTATCCATAGTGACATTTCATGATGCAGAACTGGTTTTCAGAAACTCACTTGATTTCTCTGATTGTTCTGTGAATTGTTTTATATTAAACCATGTCACTACAACTTTCTAAGTAGACAGAGATATTTGTAAACTGCACATACAGGCACAGAAACAGTACAAGCTTCTGCAAAATAAACCAATATCCTATGCAAACATTTCCACAATCTATTAACGCTGCTCAGTAATCAGCATCAACCAAATGAAGCTCCACAGTACACAGTACACAGCTCCACAGTTCCACGTAGGACTTTAAACATCAATGGGGCGATATTTATAAAAAGCGCCAGTTTTCTCCTGGTAAAAGGATATACCTTTAATTAGGACAAAAATATCGATATTGCCAATACAGCTATTAATTAAGCCCCTTCTGACCTTTTTTATCCCTGAAAAGTGTTCATCAGGTTGAGCAAGGGGAAACCCCCATTATTCCCTATGGAGATGGTCCCCATCGAAAAGATCAGCGATATCGATGGAAAAGGAGCTCCATTGAAAGTCATGTACGTAAAGTGTAGTGATATCAATGCATCAATATTTATCGATATCCATCCTTTTCGATTGCAAGAAATTTTATTTTTATTCAGGACTACGTAAATTGAGGGAAATGAGAAATGCGTAAAAAAGAAACAAAACAGCGAAAACGCAGTGAAACGGATCAAATTGTGTCGCATAGGTCAAAATGACCTTTAAAATTTTCCCCCTAAATAGTAAAAGAAAAAAATGTTCAGATGATTTTCCTGGAATTTCTTTATATCCCACAAAATGTATAAATGTTTTCACAGCTCGAATTTGTTACAGTTAAACTAGGGAAAGGTAATATTATAACAACATTTGATATGTGCTAGATAAGTGAATAGCTTTACCCTGTACCAGAATGCTCTACATGCCCTTGTGAGTAAAGAGTGAATACATTATGATGTCACTAACCTGAGTAAACCAGTATTTAGTAATATGTTTTTTGTTTTTACTTAGAGCTTTATTTAGTGCATTATTTGTTCTGAAATGTTTAAAGAAGGAATACTGGTCCTATAGCCATCCCATAGATGCATCTCTTATGATGACAAATCTCAACCCCATAATGACAACCTGTATATCACAGTTTCCTTTCAATTCACCTTTAATAACCTATATCTTTACGGTAAGTTACACTAGACTTGTATATCTGCAGTGTGAAGTCTTTTCTACAGTCTCAGCAAAAGCTGAATAGTTGTGTATATCTCTGAATTCATATCTATTTGCCACTTCCCCATGTGCGCTTATTGAGCAAACTCTGTGATGTGGTGAAAAACAACCACTATGATAGTCCGGATCTGAAAGAGCATGCACAGGTACTTCTATTATTGACTAAGCTTTGGAGTGTCAAATGAGTGAATGTGACTATAAGTATACTGCAGCAGATTCACCTGTTTGAGTTCGCCACACCAGACTAGCGTATTAGGGGACTGATGGTAGGGCTCTGCATTCTACTTCTATCTGACTATGCCACAGTACACATCTGGCAGCAATCGCTGTTGTACGCTTGTTTGACAAGACTATCTGCAGCTTAATCAATAACATGAATTTGTGACTATTTTTGTGACTCCAATTGTAGCGAGGTAGATTTGACAGGTGAATTTATTGATTAAATCAATGAAGAGCTTGCTCAGCTAAAAAGAAGCTGGCTTTCTCATGAAACTCCAAACAGTTTCCTAAAGGTTGGAATTAACATTAATTCACCCCTTCCTTATCTTAGCATATTCAATAAACTCTGCAATATGTAAAATTCATGACTAATTCAGATACTTACGACAGGTGCAGACTAGCAGAGCTCTTCGCATCACTTTGCGTGTATAGGTAATTCAGCTGTTTATCAAGCCTCTGAGTCTCTCAAAATAGTGAATTTGACAAGGCATATTGGATTGCATTCACCTTTTTTACTTTGCCAGATTAGAGTGGTGAATTAGGGGGCTAATGGAAGGCATATTACTATCCAACTGACTACGCTGCCCTATGCAAGAAACGACTAAAGACTAATATTAATAATTGGCTGCCTGGGACGTTGCAATATAATTTTCACTGGTTTCATCTGGTTGTGTGCCTGGAGAGAGGACTCAGACTATGGAAAGATATATTCATTTGGATATCATTCCTAAATTTCAATGAATTTATTTTATTTACATGGACTCATTTAAGGGATGAGGATTGACATTAAGATACGCTTGTTAGTCACGTAACTGAGCTGAGTTGATGTAGTGTAGATTTACACTTGTGTTTTGATGGAGCAAGTTAGTCTGGTTCAGTAAGTTTGCTGTTTAACAGCAGCACAGTGCAGCAGGAATTATCTGCAATAAGCTGGATTGGACAAGACGCTTCAGTATGCCAGCTGTTTAGAATTATTTACCTTAAAGCTTAAATACTTCTAAAGGAAAAAGAAAATTCAACCAGTTTATTAGGTAAAAGTCAAAGGAAACCATTCCGCAAAAGCACATTACATTGACACTGGTGCTGGTAAATCCACAATACACTAGTAGCCCACAGTACCCAATCAGCAGTGTTTGTTTACCAAAACTAATAAAAAGAATAATCTGATTGGTTATGGGTTGCTAGACCATATGTGCATAGAGGAATGAAAGATGCAATGTAATTATTCTGCTGGGTAAAATGCAAAACATCAACAGCCATCACTAAGTGTGACACTAATACCACATTCATCAAATTGCAAACAGTTGCATCCTGATTCACATCCATTCAACACTTCCCCAATTCTCCTTATTAGTCAAAGTCTATTCTTTTGTGCAATGTGGTGAATTCACCCTTCAAGTGTTGCACAGATCCATGTCATTCCATACTATATGATTAGTAGGATCAGTACTGTAGTATTATATGAGTAGAGGGATGAGTACTGTAGTATTATACTGTATGAGTAGAGGGATGAGTACTGTAGTACTATATGATTAGAGGGATGAGTACTGTATTATTATATGAGTAGTGGGATGAGTACTGTAGTACCATATGATTAGAGGGATGAGTACTGTATTATTATATGAGTAGTGGGATGAGTACTGTAGTACTATATGATTAAAAGGATGAGTACAGTAATACTATATGATTAGAGGGATGACTGTAGTATTATATGATATATATATATGACATTTATTTGGACTAACAGTCTAATTATTCAACTGGACTGATACGGCTGAAACCATTTTTATGGTAATCTCTAAGCATTGTCAGATGATATAGTGGTGACATACGGTAGCCAATTCATCACAAACAGAAGTAGAATTTAGAGCCAATTAATGTCATCTTCATATGGATCTGTTTAAAGAAGACAAAGCCACGATAACTATTTTATTCTACATTAATCACAACATACTGTTGCAATTCTATTTACACCTGGCCACATGAAACCTTACACATTTCTAGGCATCCTTCTCTAGACCATATTTACAACAGGGACTTACCCCACTTACATAATTTGACATGATCTCTACTAAGATGTTTCACTCCGTGGGCACATTTTCTAAAGTGGAACAGGTTTTTTGACTAGTAAATGCAGGAGAAACAGTCTGTATTTAACAATATCGCTGTTTTCTCCTGTTTACTAAACTGTTCAAAAAACATTTTATCCCCCAAAAAAATTCTCCACCCTCAGTCTGGCATAAACTAATTATTCCCTATGGAGTTAGTCCTGTCATTTAGCCTAAGTCCAAAATATTTCCCCAATGAAAAGAGACATGGATATGGATCTGTAATGGAAGGAACCCTCATAGAAACGCATTGCAAAGTTTCCCCTCTTAACAATTTGTTTTGATGCGGAAACATTTTTACCCATCCTTTGTATATCAGGGGAATTGAAAAGTACAGGGAAATAAAAATATTAAGTGAAATGGGGTGAAATCAAACAATATGGTCAAATAGGTCCATAGTAAATATGCCCCTGGGGTTAGATCCCATCTCCAGATTTGTGCAATTTCTACTCTGAGGACCTGTCACTTTTAAACAAGGCCTGCTCTAGTTGCTCGAAACTTATCAGGGCCACCTGGGCATCCTATACCCACTGCACTCCTTGTTGGGGTTAAGCTACCCTTTCTTGCTAAGGCTAACTATCACTCCTGCCCGATGGGTCCTCCCACCACCATAGTTCCCTTTCCTTACAAATCAGAAGTTTATACTAGTTCTGGGATTGCTCCCAGGATTTGCATATATTCATATTTCATACTTCCTGGAAATATCCTCAAATACAATATCTCACATGCCCCACTAGATGGAGCTGCTATTATATTACTAACACAATACATTCTCCATATAGAATTCTTAAGTAGAAAGTGAAATTCACTTTAATAATTTCACTATACCTATATAAAGGAGTTATCATAAGAAAGGGAAATCTCACAATTTTCTCATCTCTTTGTCAACAATTCAAAAGTAAAAGAGGTGAAGTGACAAGAATGTAAGAAAATAAGATTTTTCTATTCCTTTATACAGAAGGGACAAAAAAAATGAAACCAAGGAAATTCATTTAAATTAAAGGATCACATTTTTAAGAATGTGACTTTTATCTGTATAAAACTTCGAATGTCTCTGATCATTCCGGGAAAAGAAGAGCCTATGTATTCCATTAGAAGAATTCACAAATTCCTGGTAGATTAAGGAACAAACTGTGAAATATTCTGAGACAACCGAATGTACTGAAAGCTTTTCTTAGGTTTCCAGTGACCTCATTTTTTATAGGTCTGGCTTTCTTCTGTAAATCAAATTAGCCGTTTGATTTTCCTTCAGCTAATGATGCAAAAAAAAAAGCACACTGTCCAAATTAGTCTTAAATGAGATTATAGAAATGTTTGGTGTCATTAACCTATCGAGTGCCACCACGTAGAATCTATGACGGTGGCAATTAAAGGTAGGAAAGGTCATGCCTTAGATTCTATGAGGAGTGGAGCTTAAATTAAGTTTTCACACTTTTTTTTCTGACGCATTTTCCTTTTCCCCCCTGTAGGGATTATCTCAAATAGTTTTGGTCATCTTGTTCAATAACGAACTTAGAGCAGGGTCTTTCCTGAGAATTTGTGTTTATTTACAGAAACTTTAACAAAATCCAGCCTGACTTGGCAAAAAAATAAAAGAAAACATATAACATACGGTTTTCAGAATTTTCTCACAAAGGTAAATGTCCTTTCATGAATCCCACTCAAGCTTAGAGTATCAGTGGTCTTTCCAGTCTAACCACACCTCAGCACAACCAGCCACATATTGAGAGAGAGACTCTTTCTCTCTAGCTAAGCTTGTGCTTTTTACCTACTACACACAGGTGCACTAAATTTAGGAAAAGCCTGGGGTGGAATGCAGGAGTGACCTTCCCACTTCAGCTACTCCTAAACCCTGGACCCAAACTCCAGTCTAAACAACATTACTGACAGTTAACCCTGTCAGTTATGAATATTCCCAGAGTTTCATGCCACTGCTGACCGGAGTCCCCATGGCACATACATTCCATCAAGAACTCTTCCAAAAGACCTGCTTACATATCCTCCCCTGCCCAAAGCCGCAGGCTGGGCACTGTCACCCAACATACAGTGCACTCTTGAGAGGGCATCGGCATTAACATGC
>WMED01014239.1:0-14098 GCA_019650415.1 Pipa parva | reverse complement strand
TTATGCATTTACAACACACATTACTTTTTATTAATCAGGCTGGACTGTTCCTTTAAATAGATTTCATCAGCCTTAGATGCAATACATTCTCTACTGTAAACAATGGCCAATCATCAGTTAGCTTTAATTAGTTATTAGGAAGTTGACTGATGCACTGTATATAGGTAACTGCACATTTGGTAAATAAGCCCCAATGAGCTTGATTAAGAGGCATCTATACGAGCCATATAGCATTTCCACATAAAACTTACTGAAAATCATCATTCTGTAAAACCAAAACAATTTCAGTGTCAAATTTGATACTACACATATTACATATCTTGACTATGTGCTCTATAAACATTTTGTAATCAAAGGGCAAGACACCTATTTTACCTTATATCAAGTTACATTTTACATAGGAAAAAAATGAGATTAGGAGCCCTAATTGACATGTCCTAAAAAGCCAAGTCAGCATTTGTATTTGTAATTTGATATGCAGGTAATGAAAGATGCGGAACATACAGCTATTGATGTTTAGAAACTTGTCTCTCTGCTAGTCATAGACATAAGGATTTCTGTCTCTGTAAGATACATTATACTAATACCTCATTTAAAATATATTTTTAGTTCCTTATAATCCATTTTTTTTTAGCTAATAAGCTCAAAAATTGTGCGCTGCTTTTAAAATTATTCAAAAACTATATTAGGTTGGTTACACTATCTTTTATCTTATAAATATATTTGTACTTCAGTTCAGTTGCCATATACCTATTTATCCTAGAAGGCATTTGCCATAAAGTGCAATAGTGATAGAACAATCCAATTTTGGTCATTAGGGATATATATGCTACCTTAGTCTAGAAATACTTTCCTATATTTACCTCAGTGTAGGTAAGCAGTGAAGTATGGAAATTACAGATGGATAGACATATATTCATCTTTAAAAAAAAAACACTAAATTTACTCTTACCATAACTAAGACACTGAAAGTACAGGATCTGCTGTACTGAGCCAAAATATTATGAAGCAGCAAATCAGTATCTTTGGGCTGTAGTGATATGTTATAGAGCTGCTGAAGCTAGTATCTCACTGCTGCCATATTGGGTTCTCAATGAAATACCACATATTGTTTGACCATTTGGGGAATGTCACACAGTCCATTAAAATGTAAACATCAGTGAGAGATACACTTATAACACACTATTTAGGCCAGTGTCTCATTCACCAAATTCCTTAGCAGAGAGCTACATATGAATTGCTACATATTTGTCATGTACAATAGTGCAAGCAGAAGAAATAAATAATAAAAGTAGGTGGCTTTGTGAAAGACTGTGGGTTTGTGTTCCTGGCACATAGGGTAAATGAACAAATGTGATTCAATAGTAGAATTTAGCGCTTCTTTAAATATGATGTGCACCTTAAAGGTTCAATATATTGCAATTTCTAATAATTGGCCAGCATAAATTTATCATAGGGAGCATTTTAAAAGTGTATTTTGCCATACAAATTTATAGCTACCTAGCCAAAAGCAAGCACAATATACAGAATCCCTCTGAAACTTATTGTCACACCAGAATTCATCCAAGGGCGATGCTTTCCTGGCCAGTGTGAAAATCTTTGAAATAAGCCACTGGAACTGATGTAAGTTCCCAAAACATCATTATGAGGCCACTGGCAGACCATACAGTTGTCTGATTTTATTTATTTATTGCATATAGCAGCTGCAAAGGTTGTTCCCAACAGTCTGACCCAGAACTCCCATTCACTTATTTGGTCCACCATTCAGAAGCCCTTCTTAATTTTGTTAGCTTGTGCTTTACTGTAGGGAAGCCTCCAATGGGACTATTTTGTTGCAATAATTAATAGGTAGTGGTGAAAAGGTAAATAAACGGAGTCTCTGTGGCAAGCTGTTTAGAGGAAATTTTTAGGAAATTGCTACATGTGGGAAAAATTTTTGCAGCAAACCTCATGGTCTTCAGAAGTCTTTGCATGCACTTGTATGTTGTTTAAAAAATGAACAATGCCTATAATAAAAACAAGAGACAGACAAATGCATTCAGTTTTTGTTGTTAGAGCTTTGAAGGATTCAGATTTTCTCAGAAAGTGATGTCACAGCTTCTGCAACTCCTTTCCTACATGTGCAGAGCATCAAGTATATTTCAAATGGATTCAGAGAATCCAGTATTATTTTTGTGTATTTTTCAAATGAAAGAACCAGTAAAAGGGTACATTTTCTGTGCACAAAAGATACATAGTTAACTGAAAGCTGAAGAGCTTAATTTAGGCAAAGATTTATATGGAAATGCAACATAGCATAGAAGAAATATGGTTCATATAAAAGTTTTGTTGACATCTCAAAATAGAAGGGTAAGCACTAAAAATTAACTGCTCTTACAGAAACCTATGTGCTAAGATATTTGCAGATTTCTGTTCATGTACAAGAAGATTTTTTGAAGGGTAAAGGCCACCATTCCTTCTGTAAATATTCTAGCTTGATTCTTTAAAACAGTTGCATATTCTCCTGGATTATAATTTATTTTTCCAATATTATTTTCAGCATTTATTCCCCTGTACTTGTATTGATAAGATATCTATATCTATTTTTACATCATGGTAAATTATTTTGTATAGTGGTTTCAAAAGTAATAAATTACAGAAATGTTGCTAGTTGGCCTTGCCACCATATAAAATTTGACAATAGCAGTGTGTGGCTGTGTAGGATTAAGTTGAATTCTGAGGAACTTTAAATACCTGTTGAATTGGGCTGGAGCCAAATATTACACCAGTGTGTTCCCTTTTCCATGCAAGGAACAGATTACTCTGAGCAAAGGTGAGGAGGCAAGGGGTAGGTAAGGGGTAGTCAGCAGTAGCGTACCACTAACAACTGAAAGGACTCTGTGAGAAAGTCGGTAGACAAATGCTCGTTTGAAACTTTTCACCAATTTACAACTTGAGACTGGAACTGGCAAAGCAGATATATGGAAGAAGTCGGTAGGAAATTACAGCATCCATGAGAGTCACAGGTAACAAATGTGTCTGCCTTAATCTGGCCACTGAAAGCATTTTCAGTAACTTTCCCACATTTGTAAAGTCTCCTTTGTGGCCATAATGTGAGAAACAGCCCTTCACTTGCACAGTCAAATAAACATGATCCTAGTTTAAATGTCCCACAGACATCCTACAGGCTTTGTTAATGTTTTCCAGATAATCATGCTGAGGATTATATTTCTGATTGCCAGTATTTTGTTTGAAGCAGTTCTTGCAGTGTTTTCAGCCACTTGTTCAACACTCAGTGCATTACTGAGAAGAAGTATTTTGACTAGTAAATGCTGGAGAAATAGTCTATATTTAATGAGACCACTGTTTTCTCCTATTTACCAATTAAAACACAATATTATCAACCAAAAAAATTTTCCACCCTCAGGCTGTCTTAAACCCATTATTTCCCTATGGAGTTGGTCTTGTCATTTAGCCCAAGTCCAAAAAATTTTGAATCGAAATGAGATATCTATATTGATATGTAATGGAAGGAACCCTCATAGAAGAGCATTGCAAAGTGTGCCCCTGTTAACAGATCTTTTATCACTTATCACAGAACAATCATGGCTAACATACCACATGTCCTTCCATCACAACTTCATGGCAACATTAGCTATCCAATACATGTAAAATACAGTAAGTTAATATGCACCAATGGCGTTGTGGGTGTATAAAACTGGTGTTCAGGAAACTGGCTTGTAAACTATTGTTGGGACATAAAAATCTTTGGAATACCAAGTTGTTCCTCAAATCACTTTATTTGAATTTATTCTGTGTGCATAATGAAATCTCTTGCGTAGACCTGAAAACAGGGCTTCTAATAGCCTCCAATCTAAAGACAGAATGCTTAGTAAAGCTTGTTGCCCCTGGTAAAAAAATTCCTTTTGTTTCCTATGAAACAAGACACATGGACAGGGAATAAACTGTTGCTATATTCATTCATTTCATAGCAATTACTCCAAATACCAAATCCAAATGGAACATTACAAAAACTAACGAGATGGACTCTAAGGAAGGCAATGTACAACTTAGAATATAATCATTTGGTAAACAATTCCATTTGCAGTAAATGATCAATGACAATTGGTTTCTAAGGGCAAGGACACACTAGGCGTAAGTAAATAAAATATTGAGAAAGCACAGCCTATTTACCAGTAACTGAATGAAGACCACGCCCAACCACCTCCCATTTTGATCTACAGAGTTTACTGCAACAAAATGCCTACGGGCATACTTTGTGCCTTTTGTTGGTGTATATCAGTTATAAATAAAATGACAAGCAGTTGGACATGGTAACCAATCAAGAGACAGGGCAGCAATTTTTCTGTGTTTTTCCTGAATTTAACATTAGCTAAAAATTAACCAGAATGCCTAGTGTAGCCTTGTCATTAGGATTTCAACACCAGTTTAGATTTATATTTGTCCCTAAACAGCACTAAAAAATGCAAAATCTGCTATCCAAATGAATCAAGTTGCTGCCACTGGAAATCAATCTGCTCTACTTAAAGTGGATCTAAACTTTTATTAAATATATATATGTATTAAAAAAAAAAAAAAAAAAAAAAAAAAGTACCTTTATATAGTGTTTCTACTTATAGGAGCATTCTGGAAGAAAACCTGTTGGAGTCTGCAAAAGACCTGAGACTGGGACGGACAATGATCCCAAACATAAAGCAAAATCTACAATGGAATGGTTCACAAAAAAAAAAAAAAAAACATATCCAGGTGTTAAGTCAAAGTCCAGACCTGAATCCAATCAAGAATTTGCGGAAAGAGCTGAAAACTGCTGTTCACAAATGCTGTCTATCCAACCTCACTAAGCTCGAGCTGTTTTCCAAGGAAGAATGGGCAAGAATTTCAGTCTGTTGATGTGCAAAACTGAGAGAGACATACCCCAAGCGACTTGCAGCTGTAATCGCAGCAAAAAGGGGAAGCTACAAAGTATTAACATGAGGGGAGGGTCGAATAATGTTGGAAGCCCCACTTTTCAGTTTTTTATTTTTTAAAAAAGCTTAAAATAACCAATAAATTTCATTCCACATCACAATTTTGTCCCACTTGTTGATTCTTCACCAAAAAAATTAACATTTCATATCTTTATGTTTAAAGCCTGAAATGTGGCAAAAGGTAGAAAAGTTCAAGGGGGCCGAACACTTTCGCAAGGCACTGTATATTTAAAAAAACCTATTTCATTAGTACAACCTGACTGTTGAGGGTCACTGGCAACCACAAAAGCATTTTTTTTTTTTAATTTCTTCTTGGCCTGTCCTATAGTTCTAGTTAGTGTTTAAAATTCCTAGCCAGTTTGCTAGACTAACAGCCATAAGTTTTAACAAGTGGAGTTTGGAACAAAAAGTGAAGATCATAAACCATCCAAAATAAAAAATTAAAAGGCTGACAGCAAATTACCATAACAGACATAAAATATAATACCTTGCATTACATTTTAAAAAGAGAATTTTTCCCTGAAGCCCCATGTTTCTTACCCACCGGGAGAACAATCTTCCACAGGAAAGGGATTTGCACCCAAAAATAGTTAGCGGGTGGGAATAAAAACATTAAAGGGAAAACATAATCCTCTGATATTTTGTAGCATTTCAAACAAAATACTTTGCCTGTGGCAAATACATAGAACTTTTGTGTCTGTTCTTTTGCAGTCAGTGTGAAAGATATAATACAATCGGTATAAGTACCACTGTGAATCTTCATCTTTTCAAACATTCACTCTAGAATATACGAGAACATTTGTTTTATAAAAAGAATGCCAATTAGGACAGCCTGATAGCCCTTAAAATGTACTTTAGCGCATTTAATGAAATTTAATGTCAGCATAAGGAAATTTCCATATATGTTTTTCTAATGCACCCTTAACATATCATGTCCATAGAAAGAATGCAAACCATGTTATTCCAATTTTTTTTCAGACAGATCAACATTTAGCCACACCCACAAAACAGGGCCAGCTACATATTTCATATAAATATCCATTTTCCTATGTGTAATTGTCTGTAAAGGTATATTACATAGTCTTCAAGTCCCAGGTTCCCTCATTAGGGATGACCTTGACAGTACCCAGCTTTACTAAAGATGAACTAAAAGCAAACCCCAACAAGCTGTTGGTTGAGTATCCTGCTAGGCATTCTGGATCATATTATTCTCCAGTGATACACACTTCTCAGCCATTCCCCTGCCTTGTGACGGGCATGTGCAGAAGCCCTGTTAGGATGAAAATAGTGCTAGCTCCTATGCATATATATGCACTGGCATGGGACTCCACCAGCTGATGCATCACCAAAGAAAGGGATCCAGAACCAGCCCCATTTCCAGGAGCAGTCCCTTCCTTTCACTCAGTATCCAAACACATGCCTACTGCCATTCACCCTCTACTCCTGCAGCAAAAGAAAAAGTAATTTGGGGACAGAGCAGAGCAGAGCAGGCAGGTGGCCGGGAAGTTAAACACTTAGGGGGTTATTCACTAAGGTGCGAATTCGACTGTCAAATTCGCAAACAGCGGATTCCCATTGGAAATCTGCTACAATTTCCCCATTGTAAAGTCGCAACAATTTTTAAATGTTAAGATTGCGACAATTTTCCCATAATAAAGTCGTGACTGAGACAATATTCTCATTATAAAGGTGCGACTGCGACAGTAGCAGCCTATTGCGACTGTCTTTATCTGGCGAATTCACACCTATACACAACAGTTCGGACTTTAATGAATAACCCCCTTAGGGAGGTGGACTGTCTCACAGGCTTTATCATAATGCTATAAATATATATATATAAATGCTAAGGCACTAAGCATTTAAAAATGCTGGGCTCAACCTAACAAAAAGACACACCAACAATAACTACAACAGAAAAATAAAGAAGAAGTAGTAGAGAAATAACTGGAACTCTGAAACAGACCAGACAATATTGTATTTAAATAAAGATGATGATCACACTATATACTAAGCTTTTCTCATCAACATCAGCACAGGACACACAGCCCATGCTGGAGAGTGGAGAGCTGTGCTGGTCTCTTACCTACAATAGTGCTGGTAGTAGTTGTGGTGGTAATATTGCAAAATAATCTACTTTTATTATTTTTTTCCACCCTTCTTTTGAGAATTGAGTGCTATTCCAATGATACCTAATTCATGGGATAGGCTCCACATGCATGCTTTAGGTTGTATTCATAAGCTCTTAGACTGAAGAAACAAGTTTGCAGTCTGTCATTCTTTTTAGATCATGATCTATTAGTACATCTTTGGTTGTAATGAGTAAGCCCCTACAGTACAGCATTCACCTCAACTGGTTGAACTGGCTTTTAATCTCCAGCATTTGCCAATTACCTAATCCAAACGGAGTTTGTTATTAGCATTCAATAGCTTTACTTGAAATGTAATAGAAACCATTGTGATTTTGACATCTCTGTCATAATTATTAAGGCTAAAAATGTATTACTTTTCGGTTCAGCCCAACATAAAACCTGTTTTGCACATTTAATCCACAGGAATGCAGAACCAAAATAATCATAATGAGACAAACACCCGGCCAGAGTCTACAGAAATCACCAGTGCTTGTCCTTACCCACAATTTTATCACCCATTTTCATATGGCATTATAGATCAGCTTAACCACTGGAAAAATATTCTGAAATTTAGCCATTAATATTTGCCTGTCTAATTTCAAAATAAAGGATAACATTACTTCAGCCTGCGTCCAGGTCTCCTCTTGTTCATTTTAATCTGATTTTGACATTTTATAGACCTCTGTAAAAGAGCATATTATATATGGTAGTGAGATCTTTAATTAACATAATTTAATCCCCTGTTTTATTTTGCTTTATCGAGTCATTTTATAGAAATACAGATCTCTTTATACAAGAACATTTTAGTTAAATATAACAGTTATTGGAATCCATACAAAAATATGTAAACAGAGTGTGAATGGGCAGGGCATCCACTGGGCAAGACAGATATGGAAAACGATTTTAGGGATTTTAATTGACAATAAAATTAACTGTAGCAACCAGTGTAAAGCAGCTGCTGCTAAAGCAAATAGGATCAAGGGTTGCTACAGGTAAGTCAAAAGGGGCAGAGATGCACAATATATGGTCATAATTATACCGCTTTACAAATCACTTGTCAGACCACACAGGAAATATTGTGTGTAATTTTGGGCACAAGTGCCCAAATGTTGTCGAGCCTCAGTGAGTTTAATGGTAGGCAACTAAGGTAATAAAAGGAATGGGAAAACTACAGTACTAGGAACAATTAGAAAAATTAGGGTTATTTAGTCTAAATTAATAGTAAAAAAAAAAAAAAAAAAAAAAAAAAAAAAAAAAAAAAAAAAAAAAAAGAGACGACTAAGGGGTGACCTAAAGTATAAATATATTATGGGTTAGTATAGATTTCTACCATAATCTATTTTTTAACAAGGACTATAAGTCAAACAAGGGGGCATCTTGAAGAAAGCAAGTTTCTGCACCAACATAGAAGAAGGCTCTTTACTGTAAGAGCAGGGAGGCAATGGAACTCTTTACCTGTGGAAGTTGCTAAGGTTGTTTTCATTAAGGAGTTTAAAAGGGGCCTGGGTGCCTTCCTTGAGTGAAGGAATATTACAAGTGAAGGGTACTAGATAACTGGAGGTGGTTTATTGATCCAGTTCTCCATATTTCAGTCATTTAAATATCACTGTTGCCTTTAAAAGCTGCAGTATAGCTAGATTCATCTCTACCCAGGACATCATCTGCACGGAGTCTGTATGTGCTCCCCATGAGGTTATTTCTGATACTGGTGACCTGTGCGCTGAACGCTGCAATGGACAACACCAGGTGGGAGAAAAGCCTACTGACTCTTAACTTCCCTTATCTCCTAGGTAGCTTCACCTCTAACCTGTTCCTCTGCTGGTGCTGGATGTCTCTGTTATTGTGTATATTCAGTATAACATTTACATACAGCAAATTTATTATAAAAGACATGTTTTGGTACTAATTATAGTTTAAAATGAAAAGGTAAGGGTAGTAACAGCAATTAAAGGAGAGCTACAGCCAGATTACATCTTTACACATGCAGTACTATACTTTTGTGAAAAGCATTTCTACCCAGTAGATGTTTCATCTGAAGCAGAATGATTGATTAGGCAGCAATGATAAACTCCCGCACCAGAAGTGCTTGCATATACATGATCAGGTTTGCTTGGGGTTAGATACTATTAGATTTAAAGTATTTCCACTTTTTTACATAAGATGCAGCACATTTTTAAACAATGTGCCACTAAATATCCTCTGTATTCCTCCCAGGAATGCATAGTATGTTATATCTGGGGGAAAAGTGTGTGAGATCCTTTTGAGTGTGACAGTGTAATAATAATAATGCAGTTCTTGTCTGTTCTTTGACATAAGATAAAACTGTGTGTGTCATACAGGGCCCCAGTGCAGCTGCTACTACTGCACAGATTGTAGGTTACAAAAAAAAAAAAAAAAAATTGAAATGTGCAAGTCCCTCGAGTAAAACAAATCACAATAGCAGGATAAGTGCCCAAGATAACGTCTAAGCCAGCGGTTCTCAACCTAGATGAGACCATGACCACCCCGGGATGACATCACGTGACATTTCAGCCTGACGTCATCGCCCCGTGCGAAACGTCATCATGTACGCGCATCACGTGATTACATTCGGGCCCAATGTCACCACGCAGGAACCCTATATAAAGGGACCTGTGGCCTCTTCCAGCTTCACAGCGTGTTCGCGACCCCTGTGAGAGTGTCGTTCGACCCCCAAAGGGGTTGAGAACCGCTGGTCTAAGCAATGCCAGGAAAAAAATTAAACCTTCTAAATATGGATGTTAATAAAAACACAGTGCTGTGCTTCAAAACAATTCTGCCACATATTCGCCCTGGTTTAGTACAGCAAACATTTTGCTTAAATGTCATTTAGCCCTAAGGTAAATGTTTAGCAGAATGGCATTTCCATTAGTTATGAAAAATTCATGAAGATCACTTAAAGAACTGAATCCATAGAGAAAACTACAGTTTCAGCCTTCTGATGTGCCATGAAAATATTTAAATCAGAAGCAAAATGGGATTTAACAAATCACGCATTATAATTCAGATTTAGAGGTTACAAAGTCTAAGCCCGGGAATGCCAGAAAAAAGTCCCCATATGGACTTGCATGGCAGTTATACATATAGGTGCTCGTAAAATTGCAAATTAAGTTCTATAGCAGATTACTGGTTTTTCTTTTTTGAAAACTGCAGACATTCTATACACCACAGAGACACAATGCCCAGGGATAATGCATAATGTTCTAGTGCATATAAAGACCAAGGCCCTTATTCACCAATGTGCGAAGTGAGACGCGATGTGTTCGATTCACTTCGCACATTGTATTATGCGCATGCTGATATCCTGTGCGCGGAAATCAGCATGCGCATTAAAGGGATTCCCCTCCTGGCGAGGAGACTCGAGTGCTCTCGCCGGGAGGGGAATCCCTTTAATGCGCATGCTGATGTCTGCGCACAGGACATCAGTATGCGCATAACACAATGTGCAAAGTGAGTCGAACACATCGCGGCTCACTTCGCACATTGGTGAGTAAGGGCCCAAGACAGAGAAAATCAATGTGTTTTTACACTTTATAGAAATCTTTCAGAAGTTTTGCATTAAATGTACAGCACACAGAATGGGCATTGCATTGCCTTAATGTATTTTAACACTAAAACATGAGTATATATTAGGGTATACTCCTGGTAAGAAAGTTTGTTATACTATTTTATATTTATAAAAGGGTTGGTTTCATGTAATTTCATCTTAATATATTCTTGAAGGACCCAATTAAGCATTATGCAGTCATGTAAAAAACAAAAAAACAAAACACCAGTGTTGAGTTAATCACGGGGATTATAAAATGGTTTCAGGTAAACTTATTTTCTGAAAATAAACAGTCATATCATCACACACCAAAATGCAAAGCAAGCTACATTTTAGGGGTTCTTTTTAGCATTTCTCCAAGTAGCCTGTAAGTCTCAAAAACGTGCAAACCTTGTTTTCCTTTATCTTTTCAATTATATTAACTTGGTTAATCCAAATAATGGCTGTACAACACAAGAACACCAATTTTACCTATGTAAGTTTCTATAGTTTAACTTCAGTAATATTAAACTGCATCACAGCGTAGTTCTTAGCCTAGACTTTCAGTTATTTTTTTCATATTACTGACTTTGATTGCATGTCCAAAATGCACCCTAAAAGAGGAGCTAAAAAAAGAATTCTTCCATATTCGCAGTGTAATATAAAAGCCTTTTTCAACAAAACAAAAACTGTCTCTCCGTAATAAAGGAACCACATGGAATCCTTTTAAATCACAGTCCACAGGTCTCCATACAATAGCTAACAGGGAAAAGTAAGGTTTTTAAGTGCCATTAGCTTTTCATTGTGCTAGCAGTCTATTTTTTTAGCATATGTTTTTCTAAAACACAGGTGTTAGATACACTGTAACATATAATACAAAAGCTTAGTGCTGATAGAAATTCTTTTGATCGGCCTCACAGATGGAAACTTCAGTTTTGCAAGGTTGAGTTTCCAGTCATTTAAATTATTTTAAAAATACAGACAGACATACTAAGCATAAACTAAGATTTACACTGGGGATACCTTTCCATTTTCAGTTCTTTCCCCCCTCTGCTACTTCAGGTGTGTATTACATTCAATTTTAAAAATATACATTTATATATAGCAACACCAAAAAAATAAATAAATAAAAAAATTCACATTTGAATTTGTATGGCAGTTATTCTAAAACAGCAAAATGTTATCTTTGTAGCTAAATTCGTGAATTCAGCCCTATTGTTAAAGCTAAATATCTTACTTTTTATATACAATTTAGAATTTTTGGAAGCACTGTTTGAATACATAGTAACTATAAATACATATGAGTTATTTTCAATTTTTGACAATATTCTTCTATATTTATTAAACATATACAAGCATTTTTGATATGTCATTATTAAATTTTAAAACAACGTCATCATATACGCTATTTATTTTTACTTTTCTGCTATTACATATCTAATTATTTTTATGCTGTTATTATATGCTACTAGGTAAGACTATACTGGGTGAAGAGGTTTAGCAACATTTGAAGACATTGGGGGTAATTCAGCAAAGAGCGAACTTACCCTCCGATCCTTCGCATCAGTACGCAGAGACTGTTACGCGTTCGCTGAGTCCTGCTCACGGACATCAGTGAACGTTTTAAAGGGATTCCAGTCTTGCGAGGCGTCTCGAGTTGGGTCTCGCTGAGACTGGAATCCCTTTAAAGCGTTCGCTGATGTCCGCGTCCAGGGCTCAGCGAACGCGTAACAGTCTTTGCGTACTGATGCGAAGGATTGGAGGGTAAGTTCGGTCTTTGCTGAATTACCCCCATTGTTGTAACCTGCCCTGCAAATAAAGGCAAGCTGTACTTACAACCAGTACAAAATAGATAGATATGTATATTATGTACTGTTCAGTGACAATAAACCTATCAGTGAAATTGCAGTTGTGTCAGTAAGAAGAAGATAATCAATAAATAGTAGTTAAAGATCATAAATAGTGAAATAAGTAATATATAGATATTTGGTAATAACATTCAATCAGTCATTAAGGTGCTATATATTTCGTAGTGTAAAAGGGGTTTTGGTACTAGAACAGTGGTAATGAAGTGGTAGAGTACTGGTGGGAAGAAGGAGGGGAGGAACAAGGTGGCAGGTGCTAGGGCGAGCAGAGGTTAAGTCTGATTATAGAGTCCGGGAAGAAACTCTTTCTTAGTCTACTAGTTCTAGATTTCAGACTTCTCTACCGCCTCCCGGATGGCAGCAGGGAATACAGACCATGGTTTGGGCAATATGAGTCAGCAATGATCTTGCATGCTCTCGACAGGCAGCGGCTTTGGTATATGTCTTCGATGCAGGTTAATTGGACATCTATGTTTTTTTCCCATATTAACCACAATTAATTAAATACAATGTATTCTTAATTCAGGGTTCAGGAGATCGGAGGAAAACAATCAAGAAACTACTTGTTAATAGAGAAAAAATGCGGAGAAAACAGTGACAAACTGCAATCCAATGAACAACTGGTTTTCATGGTTTCCATGACAAAGGCATATTTTCACATGGTAAACTGCTTTTGGATAGACTGCAGTAGCTATCTGCTTTTTCCAGTGTTTTACAGCATGTAAAACCACCTTGTGTGCTTTGCCCTTAGCAAGTATTTTGTTTCCCTCTTACAGCATGCAGGTCAAATGGGAACTACACACAAGCCACTGCTTGTGGCCAATTTATGTATTGTTGTTGAATGCAGTACAAATGCTACAAAATGCTAGATGCAGCTTTATGTATGTATATATAATTTTATAAAATGCTACAAATTTACACAGTGCTGTACAATTCAGCAGTACAAATATAAAACAGACATGGGAAAAGTGCATTGTACAATACAAGTATAGTATCACAAGGATACTTCACTTTAAGTGCTAGGTAGTGGTAGGCTTCTGAAGTGACTTTCAGGACAAGTTTTGTAGCTGAACTGTTTATAATTAGGCTTATTATTGTCTATGCTGCAAAACAAAACCTGTGCGGAACAGTTCATTGGAAACAATAGATACTATTTTATCAGCTTAACTACAAAGTATGTACTCTGTGACAAATGCAGCAATAATCTAAACAGTACTTAACTGGACTTTTGGACCAGATTCCCCAGAAAACTCTCATATAACAATGCCAGATTTGTGCGAGACTAACCACTATAAGTAAATATTACACTATACAATAGGAAAAAAAATCAGGTATTTCAGTCAAAGAGAAGTTGGTCAGAGAAATGCTATCAATGACTTGCAGTAAACATTAACTTGTTCATTTTAACAATGACAATGATGTGACATTTTAGCAAACCCTGACACTGTGCAAAAGGGCAAAGTTGTAAAACGTCATGAGAACAAAACTGTACGTAAAAAGTAACATTAAATACACAACATTCCCGTTTCATTACATTCAAGTTAAAGAAAAAAAGGTTGGGCTAGCGAGCATTAAAAATACTAAATTAAGGTA